>JAQSVH010000008.1:15129025-15140615 GCA_029448705.1 Adansonia digitata
GCTCAGCCCACCCAATCCGATAGTTTCAGGTTGATTTGATTTGAGTTGTACTTTAAAATTATTTTTCTAATTAAATTGATTAGATAAGATTTAAATTATTATTTATTAATTAAAATAATATATATTATTTAAATTTAATTATAAAAAATATTAATAAATATTAATAAAAATAATTTTTTAATATTTTAATAATTTAAATAGTTTAAATATATTTAATTAAATTTGAATTTAGATTTAAATTTTATATTTTTTTAAATTAAAACTTAACTCGACTATTCATGAACAATACATTAAAAACTTTTTACAATATTTAATAAAATCAAATCAATGAAACTTTTGATTATAAGTTTAATATTATGTTAAAACATATTTAAATATTAAATAAATTTTAAATTTAATAAATATTTTAAAATATATGTATTTGATTAAATGACATTCAAGTTTAGAAAACTTAAATCTCATTACATACAATAATTTTAAAATTAGTTTTACATTTTTTTTCAAGTTTTTATTAGTTTTTTACGAATTCAAAGAATCTCTGATTAATGATATATCAGATCAAATAGGCTATTAGTTCCTAATTCAATCAACTTGACTGACTAGCCTAATTCGATTTTGTTAACACTGAAGTTTTCAAATTTTTTTAAATTAAGATTTTAACCGATTTGAATTTGTATAAGTTTTATTTTAAATGCAAGATTAATATACGTTAAAATTTATTCGATATAAATTAAAACTAAATTTTATTTAAATACAAATTAATATTTACTAATTAATAACCTATTTGAATAAAATTAAAGATTAAAAAATTTATATAAATACAACAAAAATACAAAATAAGGTTTATTTGTTAAACAAATCTCTAATATTGTTATGATTTTATGATATTAAAGCCAGTCTAGAGGTTTGGTCAAAGAAAACAAAATACCCATTTAGAAGTTACCAACTTTAGTTAAATGTTTACAAATGTTAGATTTTCATTTTGACTAAAATAATTTTAAAAAATGTACATTTTTCAAAAATTTTAAATAAGTCCATATCTGTTTGTTTTACCAAATTTATACCTTATTTTTTTTTTTTTACAAATTAAACCCTGAAAGTATTATTTTTGTTTAATTAGATCCTTATATCTAAAGAATTTTTGGTGATTTTCATGGAAAAATAGACTTAATTAAACAAATATAATAATTTAAAAAAAAAATTTCTAATTAAGCCCTCAAAGAATTTTTTTTTAATCTAATTCAATCTTAAGATACTAATTTTTTAAATAAACCTTAATTATCTAATAAAATTTATCAAAATAAAAGCTTAATTAAATAAAAATAATATTTTAAGGTATTAATTTTTTTAACTTTTAAAATATTATTTTTATCTGATTCAACCCTTAAAATACTAATTTTTATTTAATTTTTTTAATTCTCATTTTATTTAACAGATTTTAGAGAATTTCATGTAAAATAAAAGTTTAATTAAATAAAACCAATATTTTAAAGATTTAATTGAGTGTAATAGAAGACTAATAACTTTGTTTGAGAAAATAGAAAAAAATATAATAGTCCCTTGTGCTTTATATATACAACAATCAAGGCTAAAATACTTAATGATCCATTTTAATTTCTCACTTTTATTCGAAAAATTATTATATTTAAATAAAATTTTTAATTTGTATTCAAATAAATGATTATCTTAAAAGAAAAACACATATTAAATATTTTTTTAAATATTCAATTTTTGTACTCATCTTAATATTTCGTTTGAAATAAAGGCATTTACATACAAATTAAAGTTTAGAAACTTATTTAGGATAATAAAAGCATAAAAACTCGCTTATTTAAAAATAATAAAAATTTAAAATTTTTTAATTATTTTAACCTTCAATTTTGTGCTTATGTGCAATTTCTTTAGATAATTATTATCCCTATATTAATCTCGAAGAGTTTAATAACTTATTTATTTATTCAATTTTAATTAAAGTTTTCTTACCTTTTTATTAAAAGAAAATTATTTAAAAGGTTTAATAAAAATCGATCTATTTCTCATTATTTTTCAGTTAATTGCTTTTTAATACAACTTTAATTATTATTTATAAATATAATTTTTTTAATTCATAAACCGATCTTACAAAGTACGTAAAATATTAATTTGGTTTGGTCATTAATCAAAAATATATATCCATAAAAGGAAATTTGAAGGAAAAAAATAAAAGAAAAAACTCATAGATTTTAGAGGTTCTAGTAATAAAGCATTAAAATCTCAAATTGTGGCTGTCATTAATGTTAAAGATATCTATATTTAAACTGTCCTAAGAAAATGGAGGGACAAATAACTTAATTTCTTCTGAAAACCAAATTTAGTTTCTTATTTTCTCTCTCTTTGCCTTTGCTAGGGTTTACATTTTCCTTCTAGCCAAACAAAAAGTTTTTCTTTGCTTCCCATGGGATGTTTTATGGCCTAAAACTAAATCAACCCATCTCGTTGTCGTTGTCGTTGTCATCGTCATAATCTCCACCATCATCCCATGGGAAGTTGCGTAGCAAGACCGTCAAAATTAGTAGGCGTAAAGAAATGTCACAATTATGCAACAAGAACGAAATCCAAACATCCACATTTTGACCCCAAGGGGATACGAAAATCAACGAGCATACGTACGAGTAATAATAGTAAGGTTTTGAAAGATCCATCCGGAGACAACATCTTGGAAAGATATGAATTAGGGAAAGAATTAGGGAGAGGAGAGTTTGGGATCACGTACCAATGTTTCGATCTAAAAACTGGGGAAGCTTACGCATGTAAAAAGATATCAAAGGCGAAGCTTAAGACGGAGATCGATATTGAAGATGTAAGGAGGGAGGTTGAGATCATGAGGCATTTGCCAAAGCATCCGAATCTTGTTACCTTTAGGGAAGCATTTGAAGATAAAGAAGCTGTTTATCTTGTAATGGAGCTTTGCCATGGAGGTGAACTTTTTGATAGAATCGTCGCTAAAGGTCATTATACGGAACGAGCAGCTGCCAACGTTATTAAAACCATTTTGGGGATCGTAAAGGTAATGAATTGATCCCTTCTTTCTTTCATTTCTAGTTTTCTTCTTTCCCCTTCATTGTTGACATTTAGCAACGAATTAAGTACACATTAAAGATTGATCATCCCAAAGATATCTATTTACAAATGATCATGCATGATCAACTTATATAAGTATAAAATTAATTAATTTTACATGCTTTTATAATTTTATATTTATTATATTGTAACTAAAATTTACCATTGAATTTATTAATATCATTGTATATGTCATGCATGTAAAATTTTAAATCGATCTTATATCTTTATTATATCAATCGAGAATAATAGTTATATATATATATATCTAATGATTTAAAATTTCTCTTATTAAACAAATAATTAGATATCTTTTATTTACTCGAAACTTAATATGATTGATCTATACTAACAGAGTATAAAATACAACGGCCAAATTAATTAAATAAATGCAAATCAAGTAAGTGGAACCCTCATCATGTATATATAATGTATAATTTCTAATTGAAATTATTTTCTTTTTCTATTACAAGGTTTGGGGAAAATAGGTAATGCATTTTTTTTATTAAAAATTTTTTATGTACATTATTGAATAGCTGATGAAACTGCTTGGAAATTTTATTATCAAATTCATATGCTAATTTTACATATGCATAGCTATAAAAAAAGGGTAAAAATAATCCTTTTGGTTCTTTCTTAATTTACAAGTTAACTTTGAATTTCCTTAAAATAATTTAGATTTAAAATCTTAAATTGTGTATTTTTGTTGGTTTTAAAAGTCATTAACAAGCAAAAATTATATAAAGTAAAATCCTTTATTATTATCATTATTATTATTATTATTATTATTATGAACAAAAAACTGAACAGGACAAAATGTAACTAAACCATTGATTAATAAAATTGCTAATTTTATATGAAAACTAAGAAATCTGCAATTTTTGCCCTAAATTTTTAATTATTAACTCTTCTTTTAGTTTTGTTACAATGTGCAAATTTCTTGGAAATATGCAATTGATTAATATAATATTTGTAATATTTTGTTGCAGGTATGCCATGAACATGGGGTGATACATAGGGATTTAAAACCTGAGAATTTCTTGTTGGCTGATGAAAGTGAAACTGCCCCAATCAAAGTAATTGATTTTGGCCTCTCCATTTTCTATGAAACCGGTAAAGCTTCTATCATCCTTCTACCTGTTCTCGAAAGGACTTTCGCACATTATATCTACGTTACTCGAATTTTTATTTTTTTTAAATATTTATGTTTGATATGTATATTTAAAATTGTATTTAATAGATACTTAGACATAGCTAAAAGGATATAATCTTCTAAATATATAAAAAATTAAAATTAAAAAAATACTTTTATTAAATATATATATTCGTATTTAATATTTATCTTCGAGTCTGAAACATAAAAACTATATATATTATTACTACAAATTTCTCCATATCAACATAGCCTAATCATGCTTACTAGGCATAATGGTTTTAAATACAAGAAAGTGACACGGGATAGTACATACAGTATACATTAGACTTATACATAGACCCAGCTGCAATTCGAATTATTTGCATTTCCCTTATTTAAGTCCAGATCAATATAAAAGCTCATTTCACTATTTATAATATATTTAAAATATTATTTTTATATTGATATTTGCAAATATTTTTTAATTGATAAACAATAATTCAAATCGATTTAAATTACAAAACGACTTTATCCAAAACTCGACCGCAATACGGGCTGGGTTGTCGGGCCGGGCTAGACATGTCTGGGCAGATGTTCACCGAATGAGTAAATGCTTAAAAATGGCAGGTCAGCGTTTCAGTGACATTGTTGGGAGTCCTTATTACATGGCTCCAGAGGTTTTAAGACGAAATTATGGGAAAGAAATTGATATATGGAGCACTGGTGTTATCCTATATATCTTGCTTTGTGGAGTTCCTCCCTTCTGGGCTGGTAATTTTTAATTACTTTAGTTCTTTCATTTATTGCATTTCTATTTAGGATTTTCTTTGAATTCCCAACCTCTTCATTACTTGAAAGATTTTTGTTTTTGCGTAAAATACGAGTTAGATTGTCTATGTTACTTCAACTCTTAGATTGTCTATGTTATTTTGACTCTTCATTTTTTTTAAAAAGTTTCATATTGGTCATGTATTCGGATATGAATATGAGAGTATGTTTTTAAAATCTATGAAAAATTTGATAAAAAATTGAACTTACCTTTGTTAGACATATACTTATATCTAACACTAGTCCCTAAGTCCAAGTAACATAGTTGATTGTCTTCGAGCTCTCCTTTGCTCGAAAGATTCTTGTTTCGTGTAAATGTGTTTGATTTCCTATGTTACTTCAACTTGTCATTCTATTTCAAAAATATCCATATTCAACACATATTTGAATAGAGATACGAGATTATAATCCTTCAAATATATAAACAAAGCTTGAAAAAGAAATTGAATGTATTCGTGTCAAACACATAATCTACCATTTATCTTTAAGTCTAAATAGCATACTTGATTGCCTTCTAACAAAGGTCTTGGCTATGGCTACTACAGACAGCGAGGAAGGAATTGCACATGCAATTATACGAGGTAACATAGATTTTGAAAGGGATCCTTGGCCTAAGGTTTCGGGTGAAGCAAAGGATCTTGTTAGGAGCATGCTTGATCCAAGTCCTTATACTCGGATTACGGTTCAAGAGGTCCTCGGTATGTATTCTTATTCATACATTTTAGTACAAAATCACTTTTATTAGCACAGATTTAAATTATAGTCACTAAGATTAGTAACGGGATTGGACGGTGTTTTCCTCATTTGACTTTGACTTGATTTTCATTCACATATATTAGAGCATCACTCCAAATCCGATTTTAATTACGACTTTAGTCTCTGACCCTGAAATGGAAAGGCTCCTCCTGACCTTGATACATACCAAATCTTTACTTAACGCTTTATATTATGTTAATTTTTTACATGATTAAACTAGATACGTATGATAAAGTATTATAAAAATTAAGAAATTCCAACTAAAACATATATAAAAAATAGTTATAAAATTAGAAGACGAGCACTTTAGTAAATATCTAGAAATACAACACCACCCAAACTCAAAACTTTTAATAAAAGCAGTCAACCCACCCTAAACCTAACCAAAAAATGCCTCTATAGGGTCAAGTCAAGTTAAAACCCTACAAATTTAGGTTATTTTGCGAACCCTAGTGATTACAGATATATTTTTAATCATATCAGACATAATGAATGCTATCATGATAAATATTAATAAAGAAAACCAAAACCACATAATAACAACCTTAACGTCAACTGTCACCTACTATTTAAATGTTTGGCTGATGAAATTTAGCATAGAGAATTTTTTTTGTTCTCTTAATTCATACAACTAAGATGAAAGGTACCAATTCCCGAATGCAACTTGATAACCCCATTGCAGCAGTTGAAATGGACATGTTTTGCGGTGAAAAACACAACTTGATGTATTAACTGTTGAAGGGATTTAAATAACAAGCATATTTTTGTTTTGCAGTCTCCGTTTTCTCTATTACCAATATTTACTGCTAGTAACATGATAATATTCATTATACATCCGCAATCATAATTCAAATCTTCACAATTGCTAATGAATTGCATGGATAAACTAATAGTTTTTCTTCTGTGTTATATGAAGAACATCCTTGGATACAAAACTTGAGACATGCTTCAAACTTCAATCTGGGAGAAAATGTTAGATCGAGGATCAAGCAATTCTCATTGATGAGTAAGTTCAAGAAGAAAGTTCTAAGGGTAAGGCTTTGAAACCCCCTTCTCTCTTTGCTTTCCTGTAGTGTTTAATTAAATGTGGTTTTATCTAGGCCCAACCCGTATTGATCTAGATCTAGGTAAATTTTTTTAGTAATTTGAGTTCGCTCGAATTATTTTTTAAATATTTAAAATATATTTATTTAAGTTTAATTATATATTTTAATATAAAAAAATATTTAAAATTTTATTATTATAAATAGTGATTCAGGCTTTCAAGCCTAGCCCTACCCGAATTAGGGTAAGGAATTTTAAAATTTGGATCGCAATCCATCCCATGAACAACTCTAGCTTTATTAGGGTCTGAGAAATGTTCATTGTCTCCAGGTGGTTGCAGATAACTTGCCAAGTGAACAAATCGATGCGATTATAGAAATGTTCAATATGATGGATACTGATGATAGTGGAAACTTAACATTCATGGAGCTGAGAGATGGACTTCAGAAGATTGGTCATACTGTTGTTGATCACGATGTGCAGATGTTATTGGAAGCAGTAAGTCTAATTCATTTCAAAACTCATGTCTTATGAAGGTTTACTTCAAATTGGGTACCTCTCAATAGGGATTTAAATTGCAATGGTAGATGCATTTTTATTGCATCGTGTTTATCATAATTAGAACCGAGCAAAAAAATTGGGAAAATCATAAACCAATTCAGACTATAGCATTCAGTTCAATTTCAATTCGGTTGGGTTACGGTTAGGGTAATAATTAAATTTCCTGGTTCAGTTCAATTTTCAATTTGCAAGTTTAAAAACCGCAATTATTCGGATTGAATTGAATTCTATTTTTATTCAATTTTTATAATATAAATCTTTTATTTCTAAATAAGTGAAAAAATATTATAGAAAATGATATTTTTAAATTAAAAAAAATCAATGAACCAAACGGATCCAAATAGGTGAAATTCAGCTATGGTCAATTCAATTATATATGATAATCGGTTTGCTTTTTAAATTCGTAATAGTATATATTAATCGTAATTTTTTTTCAAAAACTAAATTGAATCTTTTTTACCCTTAATTACAAGTACAGGTACAAAAGATACTATCAAAATCAATTATAATAAATATTAGTTAAAAAAATTAAAATCGTAAAATAGAAATTGTAACTCATTAAGTCCCTTGCTCAATGTTTCCTATGATTATTAGAATTCAGGTTTTATACAAAGCATATGTTTCTTCGAGGAAAACTTTTCTTATCGAACTGCCGTATCTGAAACTTGCTTGCTGATTAGGCGGACGTTGATGGAAGTGGCACACTTAGCTGCGAGGAGTTTGTGATAATGGCGGTTCATCTGAAAAGGATCGGCAACGACGAGCATCTCTCTCAAGCTTTTCATTTCTTCGACAAGAACCGAAGCGGTTTTATCGAATTTGATGAACTGAGAGAAGCTTTACTGCAAGACGACGTTGGTCCCAACAATGAGCTGCTCATCAAGGACATCATGCTCGATGTCGACAAGGATAAGGTAATCCTTTCAACACCATTAAATTTTTTTTTTTTAATTCATAGAACACTAGTAATTGGAGATTAAAAGAGTGTAAATAAGATATTTGACCATACGAACTATTCAAGTTTGACTCAAGAATACTCGTGTCCGGCTTATTGTTAACCAAACTCAAGTATCCTAATGCTTCAACCGAATAGTTTACTAATTGAATTTTTATTATTAATTATTATTAGAAAAATCTTAATTCAAACTTAAACTTAAACACAAATAAACTAGCTTGAAATCAAGAATGAGAATTGAACTCATTTTATGCCACACAAATGAGCTTAATCTAACATGCTCAAGTAATTCATTTTTTTTATCTCAAATCAAATTCAAACTTTAAAAATAAAATTCAATTGAATTTAAATCAACTTCAAGCTCCTTATAAATTAGCTTAACTCGACTCGATTACGACCCTAGCAAATATTAAAATTTGATTTCAAAACTTGCTAGACACCACCACTTGAACCAATTGAACTAAACCCGAATTCGAAAAATGAATAACTAAGAATGGCCAAGATTCCAGTTTTAAAATTCATAAGTGGTTTGGTTGAATTTAATAACACTTAGATTCGGTTTGCATGGTTTTGTTTTTATTTTTTATTTTTTTTGGCAGGATGGTCGAATCAGTTACCAAGAGTTCAAGGCAATGATGCTGACAGGCATGGACTGGAAAATGGCTTCTCGCCAATATTCTAGAGCATTGCTAAATGCAGTGAGTATCAAAATATTAAGACAATCTGGCCAACTAAAATGATTAACCCAAAGCTACGCTCAAAATTTTTTAAATGATTTCTTCATCTGTAAATTGTTTCAATGCCAATTCTTCTAACTTAAATCAATGTTGCAGCTGATTTTGATACTTAAATTTTGCCATATCATAAAGCTCAAACTGGATCTTAATACAACAAATTGTACAACAAACAACGTGAATGTATTATTTCATAAATATATTTTATATATAATATATATTTGCATTCAAAGCCAATAAAACATGAAGGAAAATACCATAATGAGGAACGAAGGCAAGTTTGCAGGTTATAAATAAGTCGCTATGTAGTGTACTATATGTATATGAGTACATACAATACATATAAATATATACATACAGCGAAATGACACACTCCCAAAATACGGTAGGGGGACCGAAGAAATAAAGGACTTGTATTTTTCACCCTCCTATGATTTATGGAACGCAGAAAGCAGAAGGCACAGCAGTTTACAAGACTAATTACTTGTATCATCTACATTTCTGCTGGAACTACCAGTTTTAGTATTACCTTTTGCCTTGGCCCCTTTTGCCTTGCTAGTTGCTCCCGTGTTTTTCGAGCCCGTTGACTTACTGGAGGCTGCAGCAGCCGCCGCCTGGGAGTCCACATCTGCTAGGCCATTCTCAAGTGCTCTAACCAAATTCTCAAAGTAATTTTTTGTCACACTGTAATAGAGAAATGTACCAGAAATTGAATCAGAAAAGGCACTCACAATCATTCCAGATCCTGTCCCTCGTGTGAAACATTTAGTTAAAAATGTGGTTCAAAGTACAAGAAAGAAGTTCATGCATGTCAAGAAAGGAGCAAAGGAGATGAACAAGTTGAAAAGTGCAGATAGCCGAACAAGGGTAAGATTCAAGAGAGAGAGAGAGAGAGAGAGAGAGAGAGAGAAAATATATAACGAATAAAATCATCACAATCCATAAGTCCCTCCCAAAAGTAGTTAAGATGGGTTTCCTTTTTATTCCCCACTGCCTCAAGATGAGAAAAATAGTGAGCCAGATTACCGAAGAATTTGGTTTAACAAAAACACCAAGTCATTCATTCAAAAGTAGATATAAAGATACCTAGTTAGCCCAGCTAACTTCGAACGAAAATCGTCGAACTCCTTCGAAGGGCCATCGCCAGTAATAAATTTACTTAATTCTTTCTCAGCACACTGATGAAGCCTTTCCAAACCAGACTCCGCCTCCCCTAAACAAAATGCAAAATAGAATATATTACTATTGGTCCATTTAGAAAAATAAATTTCCACGCATATGTACTTCCTCCAGGCATTTTTGAAAATATGCATATACCTTGCAAGTACTCAAAAAACTGTCTCTTAGCATGCTCATGCTCAGGAAGGTAATATCCATAAGCGTAAGTCCATTTGAGAACTCTCCTACATTCAACTATCTACAACATTTGAAGTATCACCAAAACACGAATTACCTCCTTTTTTTTTTTTTTTCTGAAAAAAAAGAGATAAGCAGATGATGCTTGAATGAATATCATTTACCTGAAGCCATGCCTCTGTAATAAACTTAAGCTGAGACTCAGGTGTGCATTGCAAGTCACTAAGCTTCTCAAGCTGGCAAAATTGAAGAAATTTGCTCAGAAATTGAAAAAAAAAAAAATACAAGAAAGAAAAAAACAAACAGCTATACATCCGATAATCCTAATGTAAGCTATGATGTCACTATCAAATTTTAGTGACACCATGGAACCATCTTAAAGCTGCTTTCAAACATAAAATGAACCCACTGCAGAACTTCCACCACCAGGAAAGCTGCTTCAAATAATTCCCACGTGTCAGTATCATTGTTAGATAATTCTAACAATCTGTTTGGGAGGAAGGAAAGAATGGAAAGAAAAATTTTTAATCTAAGGATTGAAGTACAGAATAGCACATATTGTTATAAATCTCAACCATGAGATTATTCCTCCTTTTCATTCCCCCTACCAAACATAGCAACAAGAGTTTATCATGCATATAATTCCTTCATGAAACTGTTCTAAACAATAATAATTCAAAAACATAAAAGCTAAATCTAAGAAAAAGGCGGTAAAGTTACTTCATTCTACACCGAAAACTCCATAATATCATTTTAAAGAGCAGCTTTTGTTGAGAATAACTGAATTAGTTTTTAAACTTCACTTGAAGAAAAAAACCATCAGAAGAAAATATAATTGACAAGTGAAACAGCTTCCTGAGCCGAAAAGATAAAGACACAGAACCAGGCAAAAATAATACTGCTAACAAAAGGTATAAAAGGAAAACCTAGAGGCACATCTCAAAATTAAAAAAGAGACATGTAGGAACTTTGTTAGAAAATATGTACAGCTAGGTGACTATGTTAGGAAAGTTACTTAGGAGTTTTGACTCTATGATAGGATTTCCATAAATAGGATTCTCATAAATAATGAGATTAGGGATTCCCATAAATAGGATTCCCATAAATAATGGGATTAGATTC
>JAQSVH010000008.1:15140715-15155861 GCA_029448705.1 Adansonia digitata
TGCCTCAATTAAAGCAATTGATTTTGGCCTCTCCATATTCTATCAACCTGGTAAGCTTATAAACGAGGTTAAATATTCATTTGACTCTTGTATTTTAGTTTAATTTTTAATTGGATATTTAAAAAAAAAATTATTAGTGCAATATTTAAACTTTCATTCTGTCAAACATGTTGATTATTTAGTCTAACACAGTTAGTCAAGTACTGACGTGGCAATCAACGGCAAATATGAGCATGAAACATGGCAAAATGCCACATCACTTGTTGATGGCTACAACAGCGTTTGACTAACGATATTAGTCCAAAAGGCTAACATGCTTGACACAACAAAAATTCAATACCAAATTGTCAAATTTTTTCTTTAAGTGTTAAACTGAAAATACAGTTAAAATACATGGGCCAAAAAATGCATGTACGAGTGCACACATAATAATTTACTTACATTTCTAACTTGAGTTATTTTGGTTGGGGTCACTTTTGTTTCCAATCATTTCGAGTTTAGATTATTTCGAATTTGAATCTGACATTCGAGTTATTTCAAGTTTGATTAATTTTGGCTAGATAATTAAATTATTTGAATTTGAATTATTTTTTATTCAATTTATTAATTATTAAAATAAAATCAAATTAAATTTAAATAAATTATTGGATAGAATCAATTTTTTTTAATAATTAATACTGATACTATATTTAGATCCGGCTTATTAAGACCTCTAACGTTGCTTAAGCATAGTGTTTTATTATCGACGGCAGGTCAGCGTTTCAGTGACATTGTTGGAAGTCCTTATTACATGGCTCCAGAGGTTTTAAGAAGAGATTATGGAAAAGAAGTTGATGTATGGAGTGTAGGTGTTATCTTGTATATCTTGCTTTGTGGAGTTCCTCCCTTTTGGGCAGGTAAATTTTTAAATAATTTTCCTATTTAATTTTAATGTTCTTCAAATACCCAAGCCCCGTTACTTTTGTTTGGGTGAGTGTTTGATTGGTTCGATTTAAAAATTTTAAAAATTGATTAAATCGATTAAATAGATCAATAAAGACTCTTAAAATTGAACTAATTCCAGTTCGATTGATTTTTTCGATTTATTGGTTATTGTTATGGGTTTGATTTTATGAGTATGAGTTTTTTTTCCTTAATGGTAAATGTTTATTGAAAATTGAAATTCTCTATAAAATTGCATTAACGAAATCCTACTTATTATTTGTTTAGAAATTTTGAAAATTGATTAAATTAAATTAACCTACTACACTAATCGAACCGGCAAGCAAAGACTTTTGAAACCAAACTAACTTCGGTTGAGTTCGATCAGTTTCTTTGATTTATGGATTCTTGTTATGGGTTTGAGTTTTGTATACCGGATTTTTATAATAAATTATGAATTTAGTTTAGGTTAAATAAAAATAATTTATTTTTAAATTAAGTATCAGCCTTTTTAGTTAGTTCGGTTTAGAAATTTAAAACTACAAACAATCTATTAAATACACTTAAACTAACTTAAACCAATAAATTACAACCGAAACCAAATGAAATGGACCGAATAACGTCAATTTTGATCAATTTATTTGGTTTACCAATTTTTTTGCACACCCTTGATTTGTCGTATGGTGCAAAACCATGAATTATGAGGGACTTCTAACAGTAGATTTTGGTAACGACTAGTGCAGAAACTGAGGAAGGAATTGCACATGCAATTATAAAAGGTAACATTGATTTTGAAAGGGATCCTTGGCCTAAGGTTTCAGGTGAAGCAAAGGATCTTGTTAAGAGCATGCTTGATCCAAATCCATACAGTCGACTGACGGTTCAAGAGATCATTGGTACGTACTCTTTATCAAGCTGTCAGTATGAAATTAAAAAAAAAAAATTACATATATTGAGATTTGAATTTCGAACTTATTAATTACTATCTCTTAAAAGTGACTATATGAACTAATTGAATTAATGTCTTGGTTCGACTATTAAAATTACCTTTTGACATCCAACTAAGATAGCAGTTAAAATGTTCAAGAGTTGGGCAACCTGCCTAGCTCGAATTGGGTTAAACTTAATTATTAATTTTTTATTTAAATCGATTTAATCTAACCCGAATAATTATTTAATTAATAATTTTTTTATTTACATGTAATTATAAAATATATAAATATTAATATAAAATTGATTGTTTTTAAAATATTTTTATATTTTTGGACCAAGCCAAAAAAGAATTAAATAAAAAATTAAAACAATGAAATTACGATTCTATCCATAAACACTTTTACATATTGTTGATGCAAATGATTGGATGGATTATCTGATAACTTTGTTGTGTTTTACATGAAGAACATCCATGGATACAAAACTTGAAACGTGGTCCAAATGTTAATCTAGGAGAAAATGTGAGAACAAGAATTAAGCAGTTATCATTAATGAGCAAGTTCAAGAAGAAAGTATTGAGGGTAAGTAAGCCTTTGAATACGGTTTTCTCTTCCACGTTTAATCGATTTAATTTGTTTTAATTATTTTAAATATATATAATGTAATTTTAAATTATTATATAAATATATCTTATTTATATTATATATAAAATATAATTAAAAATAAAAATAAAATGATTGGTTAGTTTGGTTTATTTGGTTGTCAATTTTAAAAACCAATAACTAATTGAATAACTGAATAAACCAAATCAAATTAACCAAATTTAATTGATTTTTTTTTGCTTAAATCAATTTAAACCAATTAAAGCTGACCCTCGTCTCTTTGCTTGTCTTTGCGTTCAATTTATTCTCAATCTGAAAAATGTTCATCTCTCTATTCTAGGTTGTAGCAGACAACTTGCCAAATGAACAAATCGATTCAATTATAGAGATGTTCAATATGATGGATATGGATGAAAATGGACACTTGTCATTTGAAGAGCTAAGGGATGGTCTTGAGAAAATTGGGCATTCTGTGACTGATCCTGATGTGCAGATGTTAATGGAAGCAGTAAGTTTAGTTCATTTCATAACTTACTTCTTATAAGTGTTTGTCTCAAATGGGATAAGTAGAATCATACTTGTGAATAACTTATGTATCTTATTAGACTTTTCACCTTATAAGCTAATTTTTGAAATCGGGTTTAAGTTATTTGAACTTGGTATCAGAGCTAGATTTCTTATTCTTTTTATTTTTTTTAGTCCTCATTCTATGTCGATTTCGTCATATATCTATCAAGAAAAGGTGTAAAACTCATATTATCTTTCTTTTCTACCTAAGTTTGTCTTATATACCTTAGTTAACTCTCCACCTTACAAGCTAGCTTTTAAGGTCAGATTTGAGTCTTTTACTTGGTGTTAAAACTAGATTTCTTATCCATTCCGTTGGGTTGCAAGTTCTACGTTGATTTCATTAGGAATGTATCAAGAAGAGGTGTTACAAGTCTTACATTACCCATTTCTTGTACTTGAATATGGCTTGTATATAACTCATTAGACTCTTCACCTTAAAAGGTAACTTTCAACATTAAGGTTAAGTTTTTTTACCTCGATATCTGAGTTAAGTTTTTTGCCTATTCTACGTCAATTTCATTAAATACATATCTAGAATGGATGTCAAAAGCCTCATATTCAAAAGTACAACTTATATACATTGTTAAACTTTTAATTTTACGAACTAGCTTTTGAGGTTGGGTTTGGGTTCCTATGTATGATTAAGCTTTTCTACAAGCATATGTTCATTCAGTTTCTCTTCAAACTCTGTTTCATATCTCAAATCCGTTCTTTGATTTTTCTTATCTGAAAGGCGGACATTGATGGAAGTGGCACACTAAGCTCTGATGAGTTCATAACAATGGCGGTTCACCTGAAAAGGATTGGCAACGACGAGCAACTCTTTCAAGCTTTCCATTACTTCGATAAGAACCAAACTGGTTACATCGAATTCGAAGAACTGAAAGAAGCCTTACTGCGAGACGACGATCATAGCCCCAACAATGAACAACTGATCAAAGACATCATGCTTGATGTCGACAAAGATAAGGTAAACCCTTTGAATGCCTAAAAGATTTATAAATCTGTTGCTGATTCTACGTTATTCCGACTATTCATTTTTCTTTAAAGTATCGTGTTCGACATGGATACGGGATATAACCCTCAAAATATATGAAAAAATACCTGTGTTAAATCCATACTAAATCCAACGCTCCCACCTAATTTCGAGTAACATAGTGTTGATTTATAACATCTATTTTGTTGCATTTATTTGACATTTGTAGGATGGTCGAATCAGTTACCAAGAGTTTAAGGCAATGATGCTAACAGGCATGGATTGGAAAATGGCTTCTCGCCAGTATTCTAGAGCTTTGCTAAATGCAGTAAGCATCAAAATATTAAGACAATCTGGGCAACTAAAATGACAAGATTTTCCAGGCTGTGATAAATAAAAAAGAGTTTTCTTCCCAGCCAAACAGAAAGAAGATTATGTTGTTTTACAGATTACGATGGGAAGGGGGAAGTTTCTATCATATCTGACTGATAAGATCATCAGCTGCAGATGTCAATGAAAGATGGGTTTGTTGGAAGTCAAAGTACCGAAAATTTTCATTCATATGTTCAGTAAATTGTTTGGATGCCATTCTTTTTAAACCTAAAAAGACTGATCATGTTACAGCTGATTTCGATGCTCAAATTTTGTTTTTTGTATCTAAAATGATTGATGTTCCACTGCTCAATATGAATCTTTTACTTGTCGCTTATTCCTTCTCCTATTTCGAGTTCCCTTCTTTTGTGAGCTCATCTTACTGCCGGCTGGAGCAGCCTGGGACTTCACATCTTCTAGGCCGTTTTCGAGCACGTTAACCAAATTCTCAAAGTACTTTTTAGTCACGCTGTAATATAGAATCAAAGAAATAAGAGGTGAGATAGATGAAAACACAAGTAAAATGCAAAAGAGAGAAATATATCAATGTGGTCAAGATAGTTTTTTTCCTTTCTTTTTCAGATAGCTTAATATAAACACCAAGTCAATCATTCGAAAGTTTGATATGAACATACCTAGTTAGCCCGACTAACTTTACACGGAAGTTGTTGAAGTCTTTTGATGGGCCATCACCATCAAGAAATTTCTTTACTTCCTTCTCAGCACATCGATGAAGCCTTTCCAAGCCAAACTCAGCCTCCCCTAAACAAAATATAAAGCAAGTTGTATTATTTATTTATGGTCCATTTCGAAAATAAAAATTGTGATACATATGTAATTCCTCCAAGGCTTTTTTTTTTTTTTGGTTGAGAAAAAGCATATACCTTGCACGTACTCAAAAAAATGTCTCTTGGCCTGCTCATGCTCGGGAAGGTAATACCCATATGCATAAGTCCATTTCAGAACTCGCCTACATTCAACAATCTGTGATATTTGATGTATCACAAAAACATGAATTAGCTGTTTTTCTTTCTGAAAAAGAAAAAAAGAAATATTGTTCGTATGACTATGATTTACCTGAAGCCATGCCTCTGTTATAAACTTAAGCTGAGACTCGGGTGTGTGTTGCAAGTCGCTAATCTTCTCGAGCTGGTGAAAATTTAAGAAATTTGTTCAGAAATTTAAAAAAAAAAATTGAAAGAAACAGGAAGAAAAGGAGGTATCCTTCTGATAGTCATTATGAGGTCATTCTCAAATTGAATGATCCAATTGACAATCTTAAAGCTGCTTTCAAAAATAAACTGAAAGCCACTGGGAGATCTTCCGAGCATGACCAAACATGCTGGAAAGATGCGTCAAATAATTCCCAGGTTCACTATCATTGTTACGCATCTAAAGAGTTCATTATAACACATAATTCCTTCAAGAAACTGTTCTAAACGATAATCTGAAAAAAAAATGCTAAACCTAAGAAAAATGCAGTAAAGTCACTTCATTCTACACTCAAAACTATAAAAATATCATTTTAAAGAGCTTCTTTATTGAGAATAAGTTTTTAATCTTCAGTTGAAGATAAAACATCAGAGGCCAATATAAAAGTGAAACAGCTATAATGGAATAACTAGATGCACCTCACAAAATTAAAATGAGAGGAGGCAAGAACTCACATGCACAGTTTGCATCTTCTCTAAATCTACAAGAGCCTTTTGTCTCGACTGCAAATAGGAACGTTCCGGGTTAAGCAAATATAATATCAACAGTATTTCAAAATTTTACAAATGTAATCAAGAAAAGGAAACAAAAGACAAAGCTAAGACGGAGCCAAGCCTAGAAACATATAACATCCACAATATCATTCATAAAACAATGCCAACTCATTATTTTCTACTAAAGCTATAACCTTCTCCACATGTACTTGCAAGTAGAATGGAGTTACTAGTTACCACAATTGGAAGCAGAAGACAGGATACTGTATTCCAATTGCAATTTCAAAGGTTAAGCATCTAGTGGCGAAGTCTCAAGACTGCCACTTTATGTGAAAACAATAGCCAGAGAATGACTCCTTTTTTTATTTTTTATTTTTTATTTTTATCTAGGATACCAGAGGCCTAGCATTTCTGTAAAAGGGATTGGCCATTCACATTATTTTTTCTCACTATTTTCTCTCTTAATCGCCTACTCTGTCTTTTTTCTTTTAACATATAATAAATATGGTAGTTAGCTCATATAGGAGTAACTTCAGAAATACTTAACATGTCAAACACCTTTTGTTTGATACAGAGGCATAGGAAAGTTCATGTTTGACAGGAAACATCTAAATTTCAAGTCAGTAGCACTAATCAATGAAGCAGATAAAATCCAGAATATAAGCATCGATTTAAGAAAAATATTGAAGGAGAAAATCTATTAATGACTTATTCAAATACATCAGGGAAAGTGTTAAGACTTCAAAGTAACATCAGCATACCGATTGGTTGCTTGCCCAGCGTTCATAATAATGAGTGTATTTCTCCAAGGAGGCTTTTGCCATTTCTCGCCTTTCATTATCCTTATTATACTGCAAGCAATAATATAAATCATGAGTCGCAAGCTCAATCAGTACTCAAGCAGACGTTAAAAAGACAATGACCAAAAAAGGACATTAGTAGTCTCCATACCACTCCCTCTTGCTTAGCTGCTTCATAACGATTACAAGCATAGAAACCACCAGTTCTGTCTCCATGATCCTGCCATGGACCAAGGCATAACCTGCATTTTCATATAATTAAAATCCCATAAAGGTTACAAATGTTTTATAGAAAAGAGATCCAGTAGCTGAAGTTCTCAATTAATTCCCAATTTTATGTAATTTGCTTTTAGAAATTTAGGAACATCTATCATGAATTTTAGGCAGATTATTTTTCAGGGACACGATCATCATTTCAGCAAATAATGCACCCTAGGATTAATTTAATTATCTTAGAAGAATTTCAATTATTCTAGGAGTTCAGTCTTATTTTCTCCAAGTCCAAGATTGTTTGCGACTTTGTTTACTAGTTAGTTTCGAATGAAGAATCCCCAATAAATTTAGGAGTAGGCCTGCATTCTTTCTTGATCTTCACATTTTAGTAGGCTCTTATAAGAACAGAAGTTAATTTAATATTTTTTTCCTTGAAATAACAAAGGATTTGAAGCTTACCAGCAAAACTCGCATTTACAAGAACATAACATGTGCATACATCCATGGTTTTTTTCAATTGGCCGCTTGCAATTGGGACAAGGCTTGGAATTAGCTATTATCCTGAACATAGCATACAACAAAAGTGGTAAATAAGATAGCAAGATTTCCACCATATTCTGTCCAATCTACAAGAGAACAGACTATATAAATGAATGAAGGGGCTACTAAGTAAAAATAAGAAGCACTGGCTATGATATTAAAAATATTTATAAAAAAAAGTTAGCTCTCAGTTGCATAAAAGTTAATAATGTATCATTAGCATCTATCAGGAAAAGTAAAACGAACTTTGTTTCACTATTTTCAACCCAATTCATGCATCACAGCCAATTTCAAATACCTTCTTCACCTCCACTTGCATCTTTTCTTAAGAAAATAAAGAAACTGCAAAACATGCAGGTATATGGAAAGCCAAAGTGTGAAAAACAGAAAAGAGGTTTATTATAGAAACTGTTTCATTTTTCTCAATAACCAATATAAAAAGCACCAAACCAGAGAAAAACAGTGGCAACACTTCATCAGAAATTCAGATTATGTAATATTGAATTCAGCAATAACAATTCAAGCAAAATGCTTATTCTAGACGTAAAATTTATCTTTACCAATTCATGTTTTCTGACTCTGCGCTATTCTTTAAAATCCACTTTTTAACCGTATTACAGTCGACAGGACGATGAGCATCTTCACCACACTGCAGCCAAGATTTTGGAGAACTTAGACATCCTGATGAGAGCAATTCCAATGAAATCTAATCTAATAAAATGAAAAAAATCAAAAGAAACTTACATTCCAGCAGAAGCTATGTGAGCAGATGCAGGAGATATCAAAATTTCCATTGCCGACTGCAAAATCAACAGCATACTCACACCCGGGGGCAGGACACCACTTGGTCTAGCAGCGAACAAGGAGAAAAAAGGAAAAAAGGAGGAGGACAAAGAAAGGTAAGAACTTTAACCAAAACAGATAAACCATAAAAACTAAGGAAACCAGCATTTATGCATTGCACGCACAAGTGCTAGTAAAAAAGAAAAACATGCACGCATACATTCACTAAGAAGAGCCTACCAAACTTTCAATAGTCCAGACATCAGCAAAGAAACAAGTTTGAATTATTGATGGCTAATTTAAAGGGAGGGAAAGGAATCATCCATTGTATCATAATTGTATATCTTAGGGTTTTGAATACCAAACATACCTTCCTGTTGTCTTCAATATAAGACCTGAGTAGATAATGAGAGTACTTTTCTTTTTCTTCACAGGTTGCCAATTTATCAATCATATCTTGGCCAACAGCAGCATTACAAGATGGTTCAGGACATCTCAGCGATAAACATACAGGACCATCATTAATGGTTGTGGAAATATAGCCTACCGTATTAAACAAAATACAGCAACAAAAAGTATAAGCAAAGTTTTCATCTTAAAGTGCATTAGAAAAGACAAGGATGGAATACTTAGAATAAGAAAGTACACTAAATTTAGCATATATTAGCTACCCAACATATGAAATCAAAACATTGATAAACAAGGTATTTTATTAAGGCAATTCATTCATAAAGGGTTGTGGAAATATAGCCTACCGTATTAAAACAAATATAGCTACAAAAAGTACAAGCAAAGTTTTCATCTCGAAGTGCATTAGAGAAGACAGGAATGGAATACTTAGAATGAGAAAGTACACTAAATTTAGGATATATTAGCTACCCAACATATGAAATCAAAACCTTGATAAACAAGGTATGTTATTAAGGCAATTCATCAGAAACTTTAATTTAAGGGAATGGAGAAAACATATGCATACAATGATCACTTAGATCAGCCTATCAGACAAAGCATATGAGAGATACCTCCCCAGCAAACCCGGCAAAAGGGATGACCACAAGCAGCTGAAGTAAAATCGCCAAGTGGAAGAGAATCAAGACAAATCCCACAAGTAAGCTGGTCAGTAAGCAACAAGATGTGTCAAAGGTAGGTAATTCACAAAGATGAACAACCAGAAAAGAATAAGCAAATGAAAAAATCTAGAGAACTTACTTCTCTTGATTTAGATAATTGAACAACAGGTCCCTCCAACAATCCCACAGATTGACGTACACCTTCTTCATCAGCAAACCATTCATCATGCACTTTACTGACACTCCTGCTATGCCAACCATGTTCAGGAAAACAAGTTTCCAAAAACTATAATACAAACAACCTAAACCATAAAAATTGCCCCAGCTTTCCATAAAAGCAGAATGGCTTGCTCGCTATGTTTTATATCGAAAAAGAATACCTTAAAATAGGGACATAAACTAAGAATTAAAACAGAAGACATACACCAACTTGAGAACTATACCAGCGAACAAAAGTGAATAATGCAATAATAACCTCTTTAACACCAAAAGGACATAAGAATGGAGAACAGCCATATTACCAATGATAGTGACGGAGCAAAATTGTTGCATCAACTCTTGATATTGAAAGAACAATAGAAACTTCGGAAACATCATCCTCCTGTCGCTGTTTTATATCTGCTTCCTTTAAAACAGTATAACCTACCTGAAATACAAAACAAGAACAAGTTAACAATGGTAGTAGAGCAGTAAATACTAGTATTATATTCAATGCATAACGTTTTTGATCTTTCAAATTTTGCATGACTAGAAAGAGAGTGAGGAGCAAGTAATATGTTCCCACCTTGAGTTCTATTCATCATTAACAACACAAACCCCAAAAATTAAACCTCGAACCTATTCCATCACTATATCGAAATCAAGATTTGATTAGGTACTAACTTATCGACCTATTTGAATCCCAAAGCAATCATGGACAAGACAAAAATCAAGAAAAACATCAGCATTGCCAACCCCATATTCTAATCACTGACTCTTTAGTGATAGTAACAACCAAATCATTCGAAAAATCCTAGAGCCAGAAAATAGTCCATGATCAGCTACACAATATTCTTTTTCATCATTCTAATACTGATCTAACGAGCAGAAGCATATGAATTTCCAAAAATTACCTTCAATTATCTTTTTTCCCTCCCTCTACCATTATCTAAGTCCCCCTCCTCTGTAATAGTATTTACATGTGATTCCGCCTCTATTTTTCGAAACTAATTTCGCTAAAAGTTCTATCTTCTTTTCTTCTTTTTGCCTAAATTGTATTTGTAGTTCAAATTAAACTATATTTCAATCCCATGAAATTAAATTGGAAGCTTCAAATTCAATATCACATTCTACAATTAACCGAATTAAAAAGATTCTCTTTTTTTTTTTTTCTTTCCTTCTAAGCTAATTATTAGAAAAGAAAACTATTTTCATTTTCTTTATGGAATTAAAAACAAAAAAGATGACCTGAGGACGACGAGAAACTAAGGGGCACTGATCATCGTCGACGTAGTCTCCAAGTAAGCCGTAATCATCGTCATCGTCAGAGCAATCATCGTTGTCGCTATCGTTAACTTCGTCGTAGTAATCGCTAGAATCGCCGCAATAAAAATCGTCTTCCGTCAAGCCTGACTCGACCTCGGAATCCATCCTGAACAACTTAAGACTAGAAGGTCTCGTTTGGATGAAGAGAATTACGAAGGAAAATTCGCTGAGAAACTTATTACAGTATTAGCTGCAAATCTAGAAGAAGTAACTAAAAACAACCTTATTATTTATTAAGATTAAGGGTTTAAGAAAAATCTGAAGCAAAAGCTTGAAACAAAAAATAAAAGGAAGACGATGGCTTTCACCAATGACTACCAGTGCGTATTTATAGTAGAAAAAAAATATGAATTCTACTAGGAGTAGGATTACCGCCTAATTTAGGATTAGTAAGAAAAATAATTAAAAAAATAAAACATAGGGTAATTTTTTAATACGATGTATTAAATATTTTTACTATTTTTATTTAAAGCAATTAGGTTAATTATTGGATAGTCATTTACCTCGATTTAAAAAGTTATCATATATCTCATTTATTTATTATTTTTAAATACATAATAAATACATGTTGTCAATGTTAAAAAATAGGATTGGATCGAATAGTTAGACCGATTGAATCGAAAAGCGTTGGCCCCTCTAATCCGAAACATATCATCAAATCAAGGTATTTTTGAATCAGTAAAAAACTAGTTAAACGGATAAAAAAATCAATAAAAAACTGCTAAAAACACTAAAAAAGCTGTAAAAGTTGATTTTAAACCTTTTTTTATATTATATGTTATTAAATTTAAACCTATAACTCTTTAGATTTATATTAAAGATTATATCATTTAATCAAATATATATTATTATTAAATATCTATTATATTTAATATTTATTTACTATTAAAATTACATATTTAATAGTTAAATTCTTTACTTTTAATATAATTGATCAGTTCAATAAGTTGTACATCGTAACATTTTAATTCACTTATAAAATTAATTTCACCATGAATGTACTTCATAAAATTCAAACAATTAATATGTTACGTTAGTTTATTTTACAAAATGTTCAGTTAATAATTTATTTAGACATGATTAATAAATTTTAAATAGTTTATATATGACATTTAAACAAATTAAGTAAATGAAAGAACTACGGCAAAACCAAATCATACACAAATTAGGGAAACCAATTAACATAAATGACAAAACAATTTATCATTTCATGAACATGTTTATATATATTTATATTTGTAGACGAACAATAATTCGTGTTAAATTTAGATTTACAAAAGAACGTTAAAATTTAAAAATAAAGTTAAAATTGAACTAAACTAGTAATGTTATAACAAATGGATTAGAGAAAATTTTATGTTTTTAGTTTTAGCTCAACAATGAGTAATCCGAATTCAAGGATATGTGTTTTTTAAAAAGTGTATGTATTATTTTTTTTTCGAAATTGTATTAAAAAAATATATAGGAGAAAAACCTATGTCCAATTTGTAAGCAGAATTGGGTGCCATGCAAAGGTATCGGAAAATTTTGAAATTTTCTTTATATGTAAATTTATTAATATTTATGTTTATGTCTATTTATGTATTAAATATAATTAAATTGCCTCTTTTAAAATAAAATTTATATTTATTTAATTTTTTATTTTTTATTTATAACTTAATTTATATATTAAAATTTATAGAAAGATAAAATCTTTAATCTTGAGCTAAAAAAATGGCTGGGTGGCTTTGCCTGTTGCCATGAATGGAAAAACAAGGGGTCGAAAATAGAAAGAAAGTCGAGGGAAAGAAAAAACTTAAAAAGAGAAGGCGTGGGTGTAGGGTTTGATCGGCAAGACGAGGGGTTGGATCAGTTGGTAGTTGCTTGATTTTAGTAATTTTATTATAAGATATAATTACGTGGTATAAAAAATAATTAAGACATAATAAAACATGTCAAAATTTATATAAATATAATTCTTTAATTACAATATTTCAAAATATATAAATATAATATAAATACACGATTTGTCAAATTTAATAGTTGTTATCACACTTTAGAAGCTAGAATGTAGAGTGCGAACAAAGTAAGAAGAAATTGTAAAGTTGATTCAACAAGATTAATATAATTTAGGGTTGACAATTCATATATTTATGTCGTGCTATATTTTTTATTGTGTCATAATCATATTTAATGATTTTTATATTTACATAAACTTTGATACGTTAATAATTCATACTATAAAAGTTATAAAACATGTAATTATATTTAATATTACCATTAAATTTAAGATTAACCAATCTTATAAATTTTTTCCTTAATCCGTAATATTTATACAATTTGTTATGCTATCCTCTTGGCCCAACATAGACACTAAGATTCTTTTTCTAATTTGCTCTCGTTTTGGGTTAAGAAATAGATAAATAGACACGTCTCATTATATTAATCCAGGATGTTTGTAACGTTTGAGAGGGTTAGATTGGCTCTAGTGGGATTAAAAACAATAGTAGCTGTGAAAATTGGATACTATAATAGTAAGATTAAAAAAAGTCAAGAGACTTATGTTTGGATCTAAACACAACGCTAGTAGTAAGGTGAATTATAGTAAAAAAAACTATCATTAAAGATATTAAATTAAAATACTTATATATAATAAATTATTAAAATTATATTTATAATTATAATAAATAATTAAAAAATTAAAATCATATTTATATTAAATAATAATTAAAATTTATTAAAATTATATTTATTTTTAAAAAATAAATTAATAAGATAAATATAAAAATTAAAAAATAATTTAAAGCATAAATAAAATTAAAAAAATTTAAAGGGGTCAAAAGGGGATTATTCCATCCATTGTAGGTATGGCAGCTTACTGACCCCATTAAATGGAGTTCTAGTGAAATCTCTACCCCACCGGGGGAGCATCCCTGGGCACCATCGGTGGAGGTAAAGATTCACACCCTTTATCTTGCCTCGGGATTGCAATCCGAACAAGGCCTAGATCTAATCTCCCAAACAGAATTTCTTGTCTTTCTCGAGGAAAGAGGTTTAGAAAAATCCTCTTAATTGCAGCTTCCTCAGACTTTCTAGAAGTATGAAGGAAGGCTTGAATGATACGATGCCTCCATCACCCTATTATGAAAAAGGTGGTCTCGTAATTCATGGTACGTGAAGATATATTATTAGGTGTTCTATTTTATTTTTTTATTGAAGTCAAACATAAACTTATGCTTAAAAGAGAAATGTTTATACTTTGATAAAAATATCGTACATTTAAAATTAACATCAACAAAATATCAAGATAATATAGGTGCTCACGGTCGGCTCAAATTTGTTTAAATTTTTTTACCTAAGTCCAACATAGGTCGATGCCGAATTATCTTTTAGACCAATTTTGTAATTTAAAAAAAATAAATATTAAAAAATAATTGTATACCAATATTTGTATGGTTTTATAATTGAATTTAAATAAAAAATATTTTTATTGATTGAAAAATGAATCCGATCGAGCCAACCTTACGGCAGTAAAAAAAATCATATACAAACTTGATCATTGAATAGATCTGAATAATAAAATTCAAATCAAAATTCACTTTATTATCAAAAACAAACTATGCTATAGTAATATTCATAAAAAATGGTTGGCGTGTTTGAACTTAATTTACTTTGATCCCACCTATAGTCTGCAGATAACCGTATGAGATTAAGCAAAAAGAGTTGAATTCAAGACAATAAAAAATGCAAAAGAGAAACGAATGGGCTGGCTAATTAGGTCCGATCGAAGAATCTTTTCTTCCTTGACCCAAATGCTTTATTTCAAGCCCAAACTTAAGCATTCAAAGGATCATTAAAAAAGTTAAAATAAAATAATGATTAAAAAATAAGAAAATATCGTAAAAATATAAATCTTAAAAATAAATAAATTGTGCAAGAACAAATAGAAGGAAAAAACTGACATCATTTTATAAATTATCAAATAAAAAAATAAAAACTATTTGTTTAATATAAAAAATTTCAGTTGTCAATTATATATTAAAAAAGATGGTATTATCGATTTATATAATATTGATATCGAATTAAAATTTTACATGTACGACCTATGAACAAACCTAAGTTAAAAATTTTGAATTTCAAAAACTCGTTTTAAATGA
>JAQSVH010000008.1:15165961-15177423 GCA_029448705.1 Adansonia digitata
TATTCGATACGGGGCCATTGGTACTGCAAATTATTCAATAATTTGGATGTTTTTAAAACAAAAAGAAATCAGGTTTGCCATTCTTTATGGGGTAGACTTCAGGATAAGAACTTCAGAATGATCGATTCATCCTTGTTCTTAAAATGACCAATGCTCAAAACTATGATCTTTTAAAATAAAAAAAATGTAACTGGTAATTAGACTGTAATAATGACATAGAAACTGTGATTATGCAGGCTTTTCCAGCAGTTATACAATAGTTCAGATGCCTGCATTCAGTTCCCATTGTTGCCGCCAGAAAGCAGCAGGAACAGTAATCGGAAATGGGATTTCAAATTTGATTGTGGCCCAATGTCTCTTAACTTGCCGAAGCCATTGGGAATCGGTGCTACTTGCTTGATCCATGTTATTCGAATTTGGTAAAAATTTTGAATATAATTATGTATTTAATATAAATATATTCAAATATTTTTTTAAAAAATTTTTATACATTTAAAAGATTAAATCTTATACCGACATCCGAATAATATCGACAACCTTCTTCAACAGGGAAATGAAGGCTAGTTATCGTTTGAATCAAGCCTGCTAGCTTTTCTCTGAAGTTGGCAGCTTATCCTAGAGGCACTTTGAAGGTGTAGTCTCATATTCCTACACATCAATGTCCAAACATTTAGATTACTTAGGGTTGTTTACGTTGTTCCAATTTTTCATTTTTTCTTTAAAATATTCTTATTTAATACTCGTGTTCAACATATTTTCGAATATAAGTATAAGAATATGACATTTCAATAATTCTCCAAGTACATAAAAATAACTTAAAAAGTATTGTACATACCTGTATCAAATACATATTTCGTATCGAACACTCACACCAGACTGGCTCCTTGTATATGTACTTCTCTTTCAAGCTCCTTTATTGAAGCAAAAATGGCATTGACCTTATGAAAGATGGAGACTGCAATAAGCATGGACTAAGTTGGTTTGATATAATTTAGTTATTGAAAATTGAAAAACGATGTTATTCAGACTTGAACGAGTGTCAGATGTTAATACATTTAATTTTAAAAAATCATATATTTGAAAGGTTGCATATGAAAACAGTAAATTTCAGTAACCAGATGTACTCTTCACTACCGAAGTAACCAAAACAAACGCTAGAGCTCTTTACCCTTCATTGTTGTGACTAAACCGCATGATTAGGAAAGCACTGGACAAATCACCGGGGAAGCCGAGTCCCTCCATGTGGCCATTACCACCACCCCAACCTCCCTCAAGCTGTCGTCTCCCACCCACTGACCTCCACAAGCTCACAAAACCAACCCGTCACCGTCCGAGAGCCCCCACCACCCTCACTGCCAACACCATCGCCAGCAAACAATTTGAACAAAATATCCGCAACCAAAAACACAAACCAAAAGCAAAAATCAGTACATAACAAGGGGGTTCGGCCATTTCAGATTTTTTTTTTTTAGAGTTTCTGGGGATTGTTTAGACAAAAATCCCAAACGGCGAGGGCGATGGAAATGGCAATACATTAGAAATATGCAACTACTACAAAATGGCTAATAAAAGCTCTTTTCTTTCACTTGCAAGGCATTCAGAACTCAAATTTCATTAAAGAATCTCATCACTGTTTATTAGTTTCTGGTTACAAAGAATGTAATGAATCATCTTTATTACTAACGAGCATTCCCTACACAATTTTACGAGTCGGATTGTTGAAAATAACGTCTTTGGATAATGACATCAGCCCATTCTTCAATGTACAAAGATATTGAGATCAATCTTTGTTCGACTTCCAGCAACCAGACCTGTGACAACAGAAAATGAACCCATCAAGCCGACACTTAATAGGCCGGATTTGCTTAGATGGAAGAACAATACCGCTAAGAATGTATACGAACTACACTAATTATAACAGACCAATTCTTTTATATGGAAAAGAACTCAATAAACCTCGAGGAGGAAAAGCTTTGATTTTTTTTTTTTTTTAAAGATAAAACTATGATATTTTGTAGGAGTGGTTGTGGTTTCCGGGATTGAAGGAAAAATAGTAATGAGGATGAAATTAGAAAACTTGGACAACCTGAAGCAAAAAGTATATTTTTCACTATTAAACCAGCCAAAACTCCGTTAAAAGAGAAAAGAACCTACTTGCTGGAATAACAGAAAGCCACACCAAATAGTTAGAAATGCATCTGCACTAAAAAGGAAAACATAACTGAAATCTAAGTTACTCGGACTCAAGTATAAGTGTCAAATATGGGTATGTATCTGACATGGGTATGCTCAATTCTTTTTCTAAGTTCTCCATGCATGTGGAGGGCCACTAAAAGGTCATATCCCCGTACCCAAGTCGAAATTCGTGTCTAATACGGATGTTAGACACGGGTACTTAAAAAATAAAGCCTCAGAGCAACATAGATTGAAATCTTTGTCTGCATGATACCAAAAAAGTTTAACTTGAACATGAACAATAATTGTCTAGGTTCACAGTAGATATGAAATCTCGGCTTTAGTTGAATAAAGAGAATGGAAAACTAATACGACAAAACAAAAGGCCTATGAAAAAAAGTGAAGCAAAATAAAGTTTGAAAACTGCAGGGAAGAATAATCAACCAGACTAGAAAAAAAAAAGAAGAATCCACAGTTTTCAGGGATCACAGGTATAGAGCCAGAACATAATAAAAACTAACAAGTGCATACGTACGAAAGGAAATTGTTGCATATTATTCAGATGGACAAGCATGAAAACAAAAAATGCTTAACTTTCACGTACCAAAAGTTTTGTGCCTAAACATAGAATAATAACCAACAGGTGGTTAAGTATGAAACGACGTAATTGTCCATTCTCAATATCGGATAATCTTCATTAAAGCTTAATCTTACATATAACGAAACACTGAATTTTTTTGATAAGTCACTGAGCTGTACTGAGGAAAGCCCGCAATACCACACTCACAGTAAGTCACGTTTTATGCCAAGCTATAAGAATACACATCAAAATCGCAATCATTCATTGCTCTAGAGTTTAAGACTAAAACAGAGATAAACTCTTTTTCCTGATTAGTCCTTTGGTATAAATATCTACAGCCTCATGCTAAGAAACTAAGAAACTACCGTTTTCTTAAAAGGTTAAAATTAAATATGAAGTAGAAGCGAACCAAGGGCACCACACACAGGCCTCGGCCAGCCTGTATTCACCAAACAATATAAATTCAAGAGATTCATGAAGTTCTATCACCATCAAATGTATATCAGATCGTTCATATATTTATTTACAAAGGTAATCATAATCCCAAACAACAGCGATGATACACTAGCATATGATGTATTAAACTAATGCTTTATTAGACTATAGCTATCTAAGAAGATAGCAACTAAACAAGATAACAAATAGTGATAACTAAAAGCAAAGGCTTACGTAAATGATGAACACACACATCAGAATAAAGACAGTGCACCACTATTCACCACACAATACAAATTCTAAGAGATTCATGAAGTTATATCACCACCATCAGAAGTATATCAGATCATTCATATATTTGTTTACAGTAGTAACCATAATCCCAAATAAGAGCAATAAAACTTAAGCATATGATGTGTTAAACTAATGCTTTATTAGACTCCGGCTATATAAAAGACGACAGCAATTAAACAAGATATTAAATAGTGATAACTAAAAGCAAAGGGATACTTACTCATAGTTGCAGGAAACTCTTCCTTCCTTCCAAAGCGATGTTGTCGAGTTTCTGAGCTAGAACTAATGTTCTTATGGTGCTTGCAGCTTGCCAAGTCTTCATACTCTCTGATCAAGTCAGTACCAAGACCATTATATACATCCCTCCACAAATTAAGCTGTTTTTCAACCTTAGCAAACCTCAAAGCCTCCAACTCTTTTCTTGAGTACATTATCTTACTTTGATTTTTGCTTTCCTCTGTTGAATTCGTATATCTCAAAGCTTCCCCTATAGCCTTTTTTGCATTATTTCGCTTTCTTCTTGATCTTTTAGCATTCTTAACATCAATTTCCTGTTTCGCTTTGTTCTTCTTCTCATCTTTTACACTGAAATTTCCGGTTTTGGAGATTGGAAATGATCCAATCAATGCCGTATCATCGATAACTTCGATCTTTAAAGACCCTCTAATACGAAAATCAAGACCTTTTATACCAACAACGTTGTTGTTGTCAAAGTCAATCTTGGAGGACTTTTCTGCAAAACCAGAGATGTCTCCAACTTCAAGCTCATCCAAAACTCGTTTCTTTTCAGCTTCCAGTACATTTTCAGAATCCAAGGCTTTTCCTTCAAATTCCAAACAAGTCGCCAGATTTTCCATCTTAACAGATCCTAAGACAGAACCCAGATCAACTTCAATGGCATTGATTTGGCTATCAACTTCTTGAATTCCTTTCTTTTCCAGATTATATGTCTTTTCTTTCTCAAAAGACCCAGAAAGAGAGCCATTCTTATGATTTAAAGAATGAAGAACCAGTTCTTGGTTTCCCTCAGAAAGAAGAGAAAAACACTTGGCTTTCTTACTGGAACGGCTATCATGCATAGTTGTTTCTTCTTGGTGATCGCGACTGGTTGAGTCCTGGCGGCGACGGTGGTAAATAGTGCTTTCAGAGAGAGAAGAGGAAAGTTGTTGAATTTGAAGGAAAGTATATTCTTTTTGTTGAGTGCCAGAAGTGATTCTAAGCTTGGAACCAACATATGAATCAGAATCCATCGGATCATCAGCCATTAATGACAAAGACAGATTAGAAAACCAATTGGTTTCAGATATGAGCAAAAACACGAGCGGTCTCTGGGATTCTAGGATGGGCCTTGGGAAATAACATAGTTGGTTTAGTTTAATCGATTTGATTTTAAAATTTTTAAAATTAAATAAATTAATTAAATTTAAAAATAATCAAATTAATTAATAAATTAAAATAATTAAAAAAAATTAATTAGATCGATTCAATTAATTATATCTATTTGAATTTTGTTTATAATAAGATTATAGATTGAATAACATAATTGGATTGAATTATGACTAACGTAAATAAAAATATATATATTTTTAATTTGTGATTAAGTGTTTTTTAGGGTCAATTTGGTTTGACAAATAAAAAATCATAAATCGATCCAATAAATCCATTTAAATTAATTTGTCTAATCAATTTGTACTAAAATTGATTAAATCAAATCGACTGAATCGATTAAGATTGATTTTGATTTAATCAATTTAATTGATTAGTGCTCACCCTAGCATTAAGCATGCTATTTTTAATACTAAATATTTTATTAAATTTTAGTAATCGAAATTAAGAGTTGAATGTCTTACCAAATTACATGATGGTTGATAAACTAAAATATATCATTTACAATTATTAAATTATAATTAATTAATTATAATTTGAAATTTTGTAAAGTCTAAAAATCTTTTATACGATAATTAAATGATGAATCTGTAATTAGTATCAGAGTGAAACTAGTTACATCCTAAATGCTAAAAATTAGACCTGTTGATAGCCGGTTATAGATGGAGCCTAAGTTCATTAGTAATTCAATTCGACTCAACTTAAATTATTATTTACGTAATAAAAATATTTTTATTTAAATTTTAATTATAAATATTAATATAAAAATATTTTTTATAAATTTTAAATATTATTTTAAATAATAATTTGAGCCGACAAATTAATCCAAATCTAAATAAAAAAAATTTAAACTCCGATCCAACGCATTAAAAATTTTAAGCTAAAGTTCTTCAATTTGAACCTTAAAAATGTAAAAGAAATTTATGAAATTAAGCTTAAAAGAAATCTCTTTAGTATAGAACAGTATAATCCAATGAACAATTATTTCCCTCTACCGGATAGCTCCTCCTGAATCCAGCCCCTCTTTCAATCTCATGGTAGCTGCTCAAATGGTGGAACCCAGACCAGATTACAAGCAAAATGTTACTCGACTCGAATGGTGTATCCAATATGAATATATATCTAACACGAATATATTCATTTTTTTAAAAAGAATTTTTCAAACGTCCTTAAAAGAATATATCCCCATACCCATATCTAAATGCATCAAACACAAATGTTAAACATGTCCATATCCAGATATGTGTCGATCACGGCTGTTGAACATAAATATTTGAAGAAAAATAAAAAAATCAGAACATAGAGCAAAACATAGTACTATTATTCTTGTAATGAATGTGCATTCGTTGGCCATCGCTGCCAAGAGCCAGCAGACATTGATGCAAAATGATAAGAACTGAGAAAATCAAACATTTTTTTTTTCCTATGGAGATGAGATCTGAAGCATAACCTTAAACCATCAACAAATCACAAACTACAAACACTTGGTTTAATCCGATTGTTCCGGTCGAAAAATATTCATACAAATAAAATCATTTATGTAGCATGACAAAGGAAAAAAAAAAGGTACGAAGCAAACAATACTCACCAACACAACCTGATCCCTCAGTCAATTTTATGACTACAGCCGGAAAAAGGCATTCAGCACCCGAGTCCCAAAACCAGCAACTGACAGATATTGAACAGACCAGCCAATCCTACACATCGATGTCATATATGAAAATTTAAAAAAATTATACATATATAATTAATATTTAGTGATCAGATGAAATCTGCATTTGATGATGAAACCAAACTATGCATAGGTTGTGAAGAAACTGGATTCATCGGCTTTTAAGTCTCCGGTGCTGGTGCTGGTGCTGGTGCCGGTGCGGGTGCCTGTGCTGGTGCCTTCAACAGCGGTTGCAGAGCCTTGACGACGATGCTCATGTTCGGTCGGAACTCGGCTTCATACTGCACGCATAATGCCGCCACAGCTGCCAACTGCATCAGCAAAAATATAACGAAAACCATTAAGTGCTAGCACGCGATGCAGCTCTAAGTTACAAAATCAAATTTGTGCAAGTTATGCAGACGCAGGATAAGAATTACCTTAGCAACTGCTTTAGGAGGATACTCTCCCTTCAGTTTCGGATCTACACATTGTTTAACTTTGTCTTCGCTCAGTCTTGGAGTAGCCTAAATCGAGAAAATGAGATGTTGAAGAGTTGATCAAATTTAAAGTGAACTGAAAACATCAAGTGCTATATAAAAGAAGCAGAAATGCACCATTACACTAGATAAAGAAACGGGAAAAGGTTGCCCGAAAGAAAAGAAAGCAATAAACTAACCCAGGTAACAAGACTCTGCTGTCCACGAGGCATCGTGTGGTCGACGGGTTTTCTCCCGGTCAAAAGCTCCAGAAGGACAACCCCAAAGCTGTAAACATCACTCTTCTGTGTCAACTGTCCAGTCATCGCATACCTAGAAAATGTCGGATACACAAAATAAGTTAAAATCCTAAAAAAATCGGTGCAGCACCTTTAGAGCAGGGAATAATGATGCATTCAGGAGAAAAAATTACTAGCACTCCCTCAAATTCATTTCCTTAGATCTAGCAACACAGATGGTGGACTCCACATACAGCCCATTGGTCCTTCAATAAATTTTGTATATCTATCATGGAGGTAGAAAAGACGCTAGGGAGTGCAAATAGCAGTGTCATTTGGGAAAAAATTAACACCAATAAGGATTATGTGAAAATAAATAAATCTGAACATCGGACCAGTTTCAAAGATCCACATAATTTCCTAGATGTTACCAAGAATGGAATTAATCGTAACCAACTATATACAAGAAGCCAAGTAAACACACAGCAACAGCCAATAACTGATTGGTTAGGAAAATATATATATAAACATAGGGCTTAGAAAGCATACTCTGGAGCATGATAGCCAAAGGTTCCCAAAACTCGAGTAGAATGAAGACGGGCAGCCATATCAGGAGCCTGGTTTGAGAGATTAAAGTCTGCAATCTTCGCTTTGAAGTCTTCGAAAAGAAGAACATTGCTAGATCTGATATCTCTGTGTATGATTGAGGGTTGAACCTTCTCATGCAAGTATTCCAATCCCCTTGCCGCATCAACCGCAATTCTTACCCTCTGCATCCAGTCAAGCACCGGACCAGGTTGTGCCCCTTGAACTCCCTTCCTTCCTATAATTCCCAAAAAGAAAAAAAAAAGTCAAACTAAAAGAGTCTATTTGTATAACAATGTTTTTGACAGAGAAATCTATACAGGAATTGATACATATATATAATATGATGGCTTCACAAACCATGCAATATGTCATGTAGTGATCCCATTGTTGCAAACTCGTACGCAAGCACACGGAGATTTCCTTCAACACAATAACCTTGCAACTCAACAAGATTGTCATGCTTCAGTCTTGAAACCATAGAAACCTAAATAAAGAAAATAAAAACAGTGCAAGTGTTAAGAAACAAGGGGAAGCACATGACAAAAACCTGAATTAGCGTCATCAATAAGAACTACAATTAATTAGAAAAGACCCTTCCGTCAAATTTCTTACACACCTGGGTCAAAAACTCCACATTTGACTCAGGCTCAGAGGAAACATCAAGCTTTTTCACAGCCACAGCTTTTCCATTGCTCAAGTTGGCATAATAAACTCTTCCATAGGAACCCTCACCAATCAAAGCCTTTGATCCAAAATTGTCGGTCTTTTCCTTCAATTCTTCCAATGACAATGCAGGAACTTCGATAGGCGGTGGTGATTTTTGCGCTTCAGGTTTGACAGGAGCTGCCACCTTTAAGTTTTTATAATGCCCTGAAAGCCCGTAGCATGAGCAATGAGAAATTATTCCAAAAACACAAGCATGCAAACAGAAAAATGAAGGAAGTAGAACAATTAAACAGTAATAAGAAAATTATTTTATAAAGAACCTTTGACAAGAGACATTCAAATTTCAAATACGAGATAAGAATATTGCACAACAGATGCCAATCATCTTACATTTTATGAAACCCTTTTTTTCTTTTGGGAAACAATAAAAATAAAATTAAGAAACAAGACATCCCAAAACAATCTTCTTACCTTAGCAAGTAAAAGCCGAAATAAAACAATTAAGCCAATCTAAATTGATTCTGATTCTTGCGTAAATCACAAAGAGCTAAAATCAACCCCCCAACAAAAAAGGGTTATTATAGACCAAATTTTAATAACCAGCGAAATGTTTTGGGAGTTGTTATTTTTCTCTCATGCCTTTACCTCCTAAAAGCACATGCATTAGGAAACAAACATGAAGCCTAAATGCTCGTGGTGGACTAGAAATATAAAAGCTTCCACTATGAAATTCAATGATTCTAGTGCAAGGCAGATTTAAACCAAAATAAATGTTATGAAACAAGAAAAAGGCAAATAATGAAAAAATAATGATCTTCCTTATCTCAACTCTCTTAAACAAAGAATATTTCAACAATATTTCAAAAAATCAAAATGACAAAGGCGCATATATGGCTTAGTTACATTTATCGAAATGATGAGGCAAAAAAAGAGACCGAATCAAAGAAAAGCCATCAGAAAACATGTATAGCACGTAATACTTTCTATACAAAGTAAAAAAAATAGGTGACGAACTAACAAATACATAAATATGCCTAAGTCTCATTTCTATTCACCAGTGTAACGTAAATACCTAATAGGTTTTCTGCAAATTTTTAATTCAGAAACATCTATAAGGCAAGAACATAAATATAGAATTCACACTGCCAATAGATTCATAACAATAAATCAGAATTACTGAATCAAATTAGCATAAAAAAGGATACCATCTGTATGATCCTTGGGGGCCTTGAAGTGCTCGTTTTCATGTGATTGGTAATTCTCCTCTACCTGACAGGAACAGCAAAGCCACCGACGCATCCTTGTTCTTCTCTTCAAATACAAATCGTCCGTATCTTCTAGTTGAAGAAAGTAACCGGTATGAGTTGCATGTGCCTGCATAATTCCAAATACATCCAATCATAATCCAATCTAAACATTGTAAAACAAACCTCTGTGCCGAAAAAGGTTGCAACTAAATGTGCCTAATGCCACAACTGGAAAGAAGCTGAAAAAGGATATGACACATCTAAGAGATATTCAACATTTCATCCAAGATTGCTAGAAGTCAAACTCCAACATCAGTAAACAACATATTTAAACATAAAACATCAAATTAAATAAAGCGACTTCTATAACAATTCGGAAATTTACGACAAAAAAGATAAATTTTAAAAGTTGGGCAACAAGAAATTGTGGATTGCATTTCATTAACTTCATTATAGATAATACAACACCCAATAATATATGTACTAAAAGAAAAATCAACTGTGTTCCATTAATCAAGAGAAACAAAAGCAATGTCTGGATCAAAAGGAAATCCCATACAATTTAAAACAAGAAAACTAAAAATAAAATTGAGTTAATTGAATTAATAAATTAATTAAACGTCATGAGATGAATTTTCAATAAAATATTTAACATTCAAATAATTAAAAAAATTGTATGAGAAAGGAGACCCATTAAACCTTACCACAAAGCCACGCCAAATATACTCGCTTTCCATTAAACCAAAAACAGATAAATTAAAGATCAAAATGCAAACAAATCAAAAATTAAACGACAACCCAGAAAAAATAAGCCTCAATTCTGAAATGGGTCGATGCAACTTCAAAAAAGAAGTCAAAGAATCTAAAGATAAATGAAACACTCAAATTTTTTTTAAAGAAGAGAAAGGAAAAAATGGGGGTAGAAATAACAGTTGAAAAAAAAAAACGAAAAGACAGAGATAAGCACACGGAAAAACAGCTTTAAGATCGAAACCGAAATTAAAGGATTAAAATTAAAAAAAATAATAATTATACCTGGATTTTCTCCCTATTTTCTCTCGTCCTTCTGATCGTTAAATGAACTTCTTTCTCTTTCTAGGGTTTGTTTGTAAGCAGTTTTTTTTTTGGGGGGTTTTGGGTGAAGGGATTGGATGTATGTTGAACAGAAAGATAGAGAGAAAATAGAGAAAGAAACAGATAGAGACGGAGAAATTGAAAAGAATTTGATTTTTAAAGGCTGTTTTTTTTTTTTTTTTCTTTCGGGGGTTTTTGTTTGTTTGTTTGTTTGTTTCGAAGGAAAATGAGAGAGAAAAAGAAGAAAAAGGTAAAGTTGCCACTTTGCCAGATAGGCAACACCGGAAAAAGATAGAAATAAAATAATGAACAAAATATTCTTCTTTAAATTAAATTAAATAATATTAGATATGATAATATAATATTAAAAAATTAAAATTAAAATTAATATATTAATATTTTTAAATTTATATTATATAAAATTTTTTATATATTAAAATTTATTAAATTTAAAATATTTTAAATACGAATATTTTATAATAAAATATATAAATGCAGACAAATCAATGACCGAATCTAATTTAAATATAGTTTTTTGCTTTTTTTATTTTTTTCTTTTCTTTTCATTTTTAAAGAACTTAGTTTAGATTACTATTTTATATATGATTTTTTTTTCTATTTAGTTTCAATAATAATATATTAAAAATA
>JAQSVH010000008.1:15236960-15248155 GCA_029448705.1 Adansonia digitata
TGAATTTTGGATGTGGGTATGTGTTCGATAAAAGTATATTCAGGTCATATGCCTATACCTATGTCCAAAAATGCTTTGGATATGAATGTCAGACATGAAAACTTCAAGAAAATTAAAGAGTGGAGCAACATAGGTTTAAAGCATGTTTGCATTACTTCTCCTAGTTTAACCAGGGTCTTGGTGGATGAGTCTTGGAACTATGATTAATACTCCGTTGAAATTGAATCAGATGGGTCGTTTTTGTTGAAATCGGATCAGACGGGTCAGTTGAACCAATTAGAATGGGAAGTGGCAGTCAATTGGGACAATACATTATATCAAATCGTTCATTAACTAAATCAGTAAAAAATCGATTCAATTAGTAAAAAAAACCTGATTTAACGTATTGAAATTTTCAATTTTTTTGATGGATGAGATTTGAATTTTTAATTTTTTTAATTTTACAGTAAAGGTAATATAATAAAGTTAAATATTTTATTAATTACTTATTATATTTAATATTAAAATTATTTTTTAAATATTTAAAATGTTATTTAAATGAATCAGTTGGTCAATCGATTTGGCCTTCGGTTCGATCTTTTTTTAACTTTAGATAACTATCTTTTTTGTATAAAAAAATAACCATCAATGAAATAAGAAATGAGTTACGTATGTTAAGATTCGAATCAAAATTTGTTAGAAGCCACTTTTTAATGATCTTTTAATGAACTAAAATAAAATCTCGGTTTCAAATACAATTTTTTACATAACATGGATAATAATACTTTTAAGGATATTGATATATTGAGTATAGATTTTAATAGTTACTTATTAAGAAAATTCAAAATGATATGAACTTTAAAATAACTTAATTTGAATTGATTTGATCTGATCCAAAAATTGTGACGTCAATCTGTGGTAGTGGAAAAAGCCACCTTATTTGGTAGTTGATAATAGTAAGACAATCAGATTATACCAGTTCATAGGTTGAATCTTGGTTCCAAATTTATTTGTTTTTTTGTTTAAGTTCGATCGAATGAGGTTTGGATTTCTCCAAAAATATTATTATTATTTAAAATATATTAAAATATTATTTATATATATATTAATATTTATAATTAAATTTAAATAAAAATAATTTTTATTAATGAATAATAATTCGAATCTAATCAAATCAATATAAATTTAAAAAAAATCTTTGTCCAAACGCTTAGATCGATCAAGTCTAGATAATGCTACAAGTAGTTAATGCCCGTTAAAGTTGTGATAAAACCTTTCTACCTTTTTAGTACCTTCTTGCATTTTCATGTCATAATAATTTTAGCGTTTACGCTCGATTCATTTAAAATTAAATGTATTTAAATTTGTTCATTTATATTAAATAAAATTTTTATAGACATTAAATGAATATTTTTTTAAATATATAATCGAACATGTTTTTAAATAATTAAAATCCTATTCATAATAGGTGAAAAAATAAATTTGAACAAACAAGCTTTATTTAATTATTATAAATGAATACAATAAAACACCAATAGTAATAATATTTATTAATTATATTATAAATTAAATATTAATTTATTAAATAATTTTTAAACAAATTATAAATAAAATTATTTGTGAATATGAATAAATTAAATATATTCTATTCGAATTTGATTTATTTAATAAATTAATCTTAAAATCTTTATAAAATAAATAATATTAGCAGAGAAAATATTTTTTTTGGGGATAAAAATTATAAACCAAAGCCTAATTAATTAATTAAATAATTTGATTAGAGTAAATTTAAGAAATGCTTGGGTCCCACTTCTCCTGCAAACGCAAAATCGTCTCAGCTCTTGTGGACTTGACAATGGACTTTTTTCTTTTCCTTCTTCTTTTAAAAGCAAAATTCCTTTTGATTTTCCAGGGAAACAAACAATAAGAAAATTGAGAGAGAAACAAGGTGGAGAAAAAGAAAAAAAAAGATTAGTAATTTTGGCTTTCCAATTGAAGTTTGAACTATGTTTTGTCGGATCAGCTCTTACGATTCTCGTTTGCTAATTTGCTTTCTCGTAGTTTGTTCTGCTATAACCAGCGCTCTTAGCTGGGGCGTTATTGACGTCAAGAACAAATTTGCCGGAAGTCAACGTTCACTCTTTGACTTAAAAGACCACGACAGCCGTCGTCAACTTCGAATTCTTGCCGGTGTTGATCTTCCCTTGGGCGGTTCCGGTCGACCTGACGGGCTTGGGTAAGTATTTCATTATTTTAATTATTGAATTTGCTAAATTTGTTCGAAATGCAAAATTTTTTAACAAAATTTTGGGGTTTTTTATTTTAATTTTGAATTTTGTGTAGGCTTTATTATGCTAAAATAGGGATAGGGACACCTTCAAAGGATTACTATGTGCAAGTAGATACAGGTAGTGATATAATGTGGGTTAATTGTATTCAATGTAAAGATTGCCCCAAAAGAAGCTCCCTTGGTGTAAGTCTCCCCTTTTTTACTCTTTCTTTCTTTGATAATCACTTTTACTGATTATATTTTTGCTAATATTTTAGTCTTTGATTCATCAAAAGGAAAGGAAAAAAAACCCTTTATTTATAGACTAAAAAGTAACAGTAGAAAGGAAAATTATACTAAATGATTGAAAAATGAACAAATGGCCAAAACCTATTGATATAACTTTTTTATATAAAGAGTAAAGTAAACTAATTCTTTGAATATAGTTATTTGTTTTTGCATTTAAACCTAAAAAGTAACAGTAGAAAGTAACACTGAAATGCTTTCAATGTTCAATTTGTCAAATATATATATATATATATATATTCTTTTGTAGCTAAACAAGTTATTTGGGTAATAACTAACAACAGAAGGGTTATCTTAAATTCTTGGTATTTTTTATTATATTTGATTATTTTTGTTTATTTATATGCCATGTTTACAGATAGATCTTACTTTGTACAATATTGAGGACTCTTCCACTGGCAAGTTGGTTTCATGTGATGATGAGTTTTGTTATGCCATAAATGGAGGCCATTGGCTGGTTGTATAGCTAATATATCTTGTCCGTATCTTGAGATATATGGAGATGGGAGTTCAACCGCAGGATACTTTGTAAACGACATTGTGATATATGATCGAGTGTCTGGCGATTTGGAGACCTCGGCTGCGAATGGAAGTGTTATATTTGGGTGAGTTGTCAATCCTTCTGTTACTCTTCTCTAATTCATACTTGTGATGCATGTAGTACTGTGTCAGGTTTTAAAATCTGAACCTGTAACTTTCTAGGCATTTCTTGCTAAATATTCTAACTTGCATGTGTAACTACTGCTGATTTATTACAAGTAAGTCTCTTCAACTTTTCAAATTCAGAAGTTCTTATTGGTCCTCTGTAGACAGCAGAACATGATAGTCATCTTGATTGTTAGGACTATTTTCAAATTATTCTGAAAAATATAAAAAGTTTTTTGAAATTGAAAATAAGTTCATTAATGACTCCACGCACTTTCCTTAGATTTTCTTTGAACTGTACATTTTAAATGTCTTTGTAAGGTCGATGTCTAGCTTATCATTTAATACATACAAGCCTATCTTTTGTGCCTGCCCTTTTCTTCTTTTGTTATTATAGCATCCATGATGAGTTATGATTGAGAGACACAGCGAACTCTAACAACATGTTACCCTCTTTATGACTCAGATGCATCAATTGATCCATCTTTATTTTATGAGAAAAATGGGCTTCAAGTAAATCAATTTGAAGTATTTGACATGATTAAAGATGATATATTCATGATAGAAGGTACTGTCTAGAGTGCATAATGCTCATATAGTTTAGTTTAAAATAACTATTAACTTGAAGTTTGTTGGAACATTATGAAATTGCATGAATATCCCTTTTAGGGTTCTTCAAAATTACATCTTGAGTTTGCGTTGTGTCTCGAACATGCTTAGGCTTAATGAATGTTTGCTTTGCATATGTAACTAATGCATTGTGTCTGTAAAGTATGTGCTCAAAACATGTTTGCCCATTTTCTGTTTTATTATGCTTCTTCTTCTTCTTTTTGTGGTATTTTATGGCTATTCTAGCATTCTTTTTTCATAGGTGTGGTGCTACACAATCAGGGAATCTAGATTCATCTAATGAAGAAGCACTTGATGGAATACTTGGTTTTGGAAAATCTAATGCATCAATGATTTCCCAGCTTGCTTCATCTGGAAAAGTGAAAAAGATGTTTGCTCACTGCTTAGATGGGGTTAATGGAGGTGGTATCTTTGCTATTGGGCATGTTGTGCAACCAAAAGTTAACATGACTCCACTGGTACCAAATCAGTATGTGACATCTTTGGTGAATATTATTGTTTTTTTTTTTTCTCTTTACCATCAAAGTTTCCGCTTTCTGATATTTTATTTTATATTGATTTGTTTTATTTTAGCATTATGTATTATAAAATTACATTAGTTTTGAAGTAAAGTATCACAGTTCATGGGGAATCATTATTGTTGTCTGAACGGACTTAATTAGAATTGTGTGCTGTTAATTATTTTTTGTTGTGGTCCATTGATTATTTGTGTCTAGACTCTAGAGTGCCAACTTAGAAGGGCTAGCTGAAGACTCTAGGGGTAATTTGCCCAAAATGATTTGATGACTAATGATCAATGGTAGTTTTCATCACCCAGATTCTGGTGGTTTGACTGTGGAAGTTTACTCCATTTATTAGGTGCCACCGCAAGAAAGGATAGTGACTAATGAGGAAAAGAACTGTGTGTGTTATATGTATTGAACATGGGTTAATTCAGCTGATGTTATAGCCCGTAGCTAGCTCCATCGGATAGTAATGGAGAATCACTGACAAATGAAAAATAAAAATTATTTTTCTTATATATTTTCTGATCCATTAATGATGATAATAGTAGATTCAAGAGGGATGTGTATCCAAATAGTCATTCCAGAATTTGATCTGTAAGTTAGCAAAGATGAAAATTTCGTAGCAGCTAGATTACACGTATTGGTATCTTAGGAATGAGAGAATAGGAAGAGAAAATATAGGATAAATGATTTTGGAAAAGTTGAAGATATGAGATGAACAGTTACTGAATAAATTTATTGCGCATAACATAATTGAAGTGATCAAATTCTAGAAATGTTCTCTTATGAAATGCTGCATGTAATTGTTCATTCATGTCTTCTTTTGTCCCCATACAAAGAAATTTCTTTATGGCTTAAAGCCATTGTTTAGCTCAGTAACACATTGTCACCGACTGGATCATAGACTAGCTTCTTTATGATACATTATTAATGAACTCATTTTCATGATTTCGATAGTTAATCTTTTGAGTTCATCTTCTAATTTGTAAAGTATATGAGTACGTGATTCTGTATGTCAAACTCAGTTTTGTTTTATAAAATTTCAGGCCACATTACAATGTCAATATGACGGCAGTTCAAGTTGGTCAAGATTTCCTAAATTTTACAACAGATGTTTTTGAGTTAGGAGACCAACAAGGGACAATAATAGACAGTGGGACAACCTTGGCATATCTGCCAGAAATGGTTTATGAGCCATTAGTAAATAAAGTATGTGATAAAATTTGTTTTTATCTTCTAGAGAGATTCGCTTCAGTCCGCTAAAATGTTTTATTTCTTTTCTTTCTGGTTAGATACTTTCTCAGCAGCCAAATTTGAAGCTTCAAACTGTTCATGATGATTATACGTGCTTTCAGTACTCTGACAGGTATGAAACTTGGGATATAGCAATTGTGACCTTTGAGCACCTATGCACATCCCCCTCTTGTTGCTGCTTTGAAAATTTTTATCTTGTTTTAATTTGGATATTTTTCTTTTCTTCTTATCTTAAATTCCTTTTTTTATTTAAATTTATCTGGCATCCTAATCTTTTTTGGGGATAATTTTATCAGATATTTTGCCTTTTTCTTTCTCTTTTGCTTCATGGTTCAGTTTTAAATTAATTTTTTCCTTAATATTTGTTTGTGCTTGGTTCTGTTGTGCTAGCCTTGAACCTGTTTTTAAGTTGCTTCTAGTAAAATTATCTGATCAAGGAAATTGTATGCCATTAGTACTTGTCCTAATGCCTGTAGGTTTAATTTGTCATTCTAGCTGTATATTTCTTGATGATGCTAGTGTTAGTGCTTGATTCTTCTTCTGTTTTTTCCCCAATGTCTGAAATAGTTCTTTGCTCCCTTCTGCTAGATTAACTTGAGTAAATGATTGCTATATTGAGTTTTATATGCTGCACCTTATTTTGATATTAATTCATATTTTGTCGAGCAATGGTTTTATTTGCGTATATTTATTTTCTTGCAGTCTTGATGAGGCATTTCCGAACGTCACTTTCCATTTTGAAAATTCAGTTATTCTGAAGGTTTATCCACATGAGTACCTATTCCCCTTTGTAAGTATGTTTAACTACACAAATTTAGAATCATTTTTGTAATTAATGGTGATAATCTCTTTATGTACTGAGGAAATAAATATTTGTCTCTCCGTTTATTTGGTCTATGCTTTATACTTGTGTGACAAAGCCTTTAAAGAACACGAGCCACTACTCTTCCTTGGTCTAATTTTAGTTTAGGGAACAAAAGTTGTTTCTACTATCGTTATTTTCATTATTATTGCTATTGTCTATGGGCCCCCGGTGTAACATTTGCCTGGTCTGAGTCTTGCTTGATTTGGCATGGTAAGTAACTGTAAAATTAGGTTCAATGAATTTTAAATAGGTTTTATATTGAGAACTGTGTTGTTTTTGAATGCAGAAGCAGAACTATTATTTTAACAATTACTGCATATTAGGATTGTTTTTGTTGTGTAGATTAGTCTAAAGCATCTCACAGGTTCTTCAGAGTATCACAAACAAGTAGCGTTTGAATAAATTAATATTTATAAGGGTGGATTTGTGCAGAATGGATTGTGGTGCATTGGATGGCAAAACAGTGGAATGCAATCCCGGGATCGAAAGAATATGACCCTTTTGGGAGGTATGCCTTCCAACCCTGCTTTTATTACTTCTTAATTGAAGGCCTATCCTTCTAAGTATAATTGTTATACATTTTCATTTTTTCTTTCCCTCTTTGGTTTAAAACTCTAGACTGTTATTTGGAAAAAAAAAAAAACATTTTTGCAGTGCTATAACTCACATGATTTATCATGAGTTGATGAGTTATTTGAACTTATAATAATTTATTTATTTTGCTTTGGTAGAAAAATTGGAGTATTTTTTTAATAATTTTTCACCTATAATAATTTATTTTGCATTATATTGGTGGACAATTTGATATAATGCTTTGTGTTCTGATTGGTAACTTGCCAAAAAGGAAATTAAAGGTCTCAGTTGCTTTAGAACAAGTTCTACATGACTTGATGTAGATTTAGTCCTTGTTGCTTCAGTTTATAGTATGAATTTCATTACTTTTTCTGGCTTAATGTAGCAAGTTCTACATGACTTGATGTGGGAATGATGATTGTTTGAAATTTCATAAACATGCTATCTTTATTGAAAAATGTTACATGCAGACTTTCTGAGCTATCAATCGTCCATGATTATTGAGGTCCGTGATAGAAAACTATCAAGATTGATTTAAAACAAATCTTAAAACTATAAGTAAACATCTGACATAACTAGAACCTAAAATAAGATTCTAAGGTAAAGATCTGCAATTTCCACTGAATCTGGAGCTCATCATAATACGCGTTTCTTAACATATACCCAGTGTGAAAATCTTTCATGGCTTATTCTTGTAAATTATTTCATTAACATGCCTTTTTACCACATCTTATTCAGACATATGTTATTCTTAGGTTGTCCTCGAGATTGGTTCTCTCTGAATAATATTTCCCTAATGATTATATTGAAGAACAATGATTTTATTTGAACTTAAGTTGTAATAAAACTTGCAGAAATGAGGGTAATTTGTAATTTTCCTCTGAATATTGTTGCGTTGCTTACAGATTTAGTGCTTTCCAACAAGCTCGTTTTTTATGACTTGGAAAATCAGACCATCGGATGGACTGAGTACAATTGTGAGTATCATATTACTTTTCCTTTCTTGTTTGCATTATAGTTTTTGTACTAATAGGTATAAATCTTGGGCTATTATTGTTTTACATGTTTTGTTTGTTTTATAAGAGATGTTTCTGCTTTCCTTTTCTCACTTTATTGCATCTTGATTCTCAAGTATTACTAGTACTGAATGTTTTGATAATTAATTCGTCCTTTCTTTAAATACCAACCATGCAAAGATATTTAAAGTTTCCATGTATATTCATAACTGGATCGGTTGCCTTGAAGTGAGTTTCCTCTATTCTTTTTCACCTAGTGCAAGTTTTAAAGTTGTTGGTATTATCCATAGAATGTGTGACTTTGGGTAATTTTTGCGGCTCTAACTTTTCCTATTAACATTCATTGTTTACTCATTGAAGATGTATTAGCTCTTCGTGATGGTCTAAGTGTCTGTTTGATTTGGCCAAGGAAAAAGTGTCTGTCTGATGAATTTTCTTCCGAGATCAGATTAAGTTCAGTGTTGAAAGGAAAATATGAAAGGTTCTTCTTTGGCAACTTTTACGATGCCTATCTTGTTATCTTACTGATCTTCATGACTTTTTGTCTTGGCTTCCTTGTTGGCATATCGCTCATCTTTGTTGTGCTTGCGAACAAAATTTTTTTTCTTCTTTCTTTCTTTTTATTTGAGGTGTAAGATGATATCTTTGCTTTCATTAAGTTTTATCTAGTGAAAGGAGAGAAAACCATAGACAATATATTTGACCAGCAACACCACCATTGTTTTATATACAATTCCCCTCATAGCGTACCTCTCTGTCTCTACGACCTTGCAACTATTGTTTCATCAAACTTTTTTTTTAATCTAGTAATAGGACAACTTGATACAGCATGGGAGTGACGAGCTATGTTATACAGACTCTTCATTTTCCCCAAATGTACCCATGTCCAACTCATCCGCTACTCACCCGAGTCTGGGTAACAGAGGTGAAGAGAGAAAACTGAGTGAATACATGGAGAGACGGCCAGAGAAAGAAAGAGGAGTAAGTAGAGAGAAGGAGAATAATAAATGCTTTTATTATGTGCACTTGTGCAGTTGCCCAATTTTGGCGCACTTAGTAATTCTTCCTAGAGCTGATGTCTTAGCATTTGATATTTGAGGTTTCTTCATATTTCCAAGTTTCCTCTATATATAAAAACAATATTCGTCCTATATTAAGATGGCCTTGTTTGAGCAAATTGTAGGATTACTATTATTTTAAGATGTTCTTGTTTAAGCACATTGGAGTTGGGGGATTGAAAATCAGTGTACGTTATTCCTTGACTAGAATATTGATAGATAATCAATTTTTTGGAAACTGTCTGCTTGACATCTTCTTTTACTATTTCTAATAATGTTGCTTCGAGACTTTATTTTCTTGAAGTGTTCAGGTCCGACACATTTTTGGACATAGGTATGTGGATATGATCCTCCAAGAACCCTCTAAAGACATGGAAAAACCTAAAAAATTGGATATACCCAAATCAAACACATGCCCATAGCCAAATTCACACTCAAGTTCGAATAACATAGATTTCTAAAACAATAAGAATGCTAGATGTCGTTTTTTTTTTGAAGGTGAAGATGACATATTGTTTATGTACATAAGCATGTATTCCAACTGGCAACTTGTTCACATTGAAAGAAAATATTTTCAGATATACTTCGCTTTTTGAGTGAATGATGGTTGTCAACCGTGAAGTATCAATTCTATGGCTAGAAAGGACTAGCATGTTCTGCAATAGACAGATCTGGAGTTCTTTGTGTTCAGTTTTCGTGACATTTTTTTATGGTTGCTTTTTCAGGCTCTTCGAGCATACAAGTGCTGGATGAACGGACTGGAACAGTGCATTTAGTAGGTTCCCACTATATTTCTTCTGCTTGCCATTTGAATGACCGGTTTATTATAATTTTGATTTTGTTAGCTACATTACTACTCTATTCAGACTGCTAGTAATCTATAGACAATATGAAAATACTAACAATCAATAAAGATAAAAGAAATCAAATGTAAAATCGAAATCAAGATATTCATCTTGATATATAGTTTGTTGAATGATTAACATGACATGAGAGAATAGAATGGAAACTTGTACATCTCTATCCATACATGGTTAGGATAGCAACAATCTGGGATAAAGAACTTTTAAGACACCCACTATTGTTCCTTTTTTACTTTTCCTAGTGAAATCTGTGGAAATACAGGAAACTATCCTGGTTCACCTGTTCCATTCCGATTTGTGGCATAAGCTTATCTAGTGGTGAAAATTAGGAAAATAAGTTGCAAATGCCAGGATTCAAACACCCGTCCTGTTTGATACCATTTCTCGAGAGTGGCTTTATGAATCAATTGGGCTAAATCTCAAGTTTAGCAAGTGGTGAATGTTTTTTTTTTTGTATAAATGAGGTCACAATTTGGGGATAGGAAAAGGGGTTGTAAATGTTGAAATTTAAACTTCGAACCTATGTAATGTCACTTCACAAGAATGGTCGTATGGATCAACTAGGATAAACTTTGGGTTCAATTAGAGGTGATTTTTTTTTTTAACAAATGAGATCCTAGTCTAGGGATAGAAAAAGAGGTTGTAAATTTAGGGATTCAAACTCTAATCTTATTTGATACTATTTCTCAAAAGTGAATCAATTGGGTAAGGTTCAACAAGTGATGAAAGTTTTCTTTAATAAATGAGGTCACAGTCTAAGGGTCGAAATGATTGTAAATGTTGGCATTCAACGTCAGACCTTTTTATAACATTTTTGAAAAATGATTAAATGAATCAATTAGCTAAATCTCGAGTTCAGCTAGTAGTGTGGTACAAACGAGATCAGAGTCCAGGGATAAACTTGCAGCGGAGTTAGTTTTTAAGTTTACGGAAGATGCAGATGTTTTTCCAAATCCACTGTGGTGAACTTCTAGTATTTTGTTCCTTTGAAAACTCTATTCCGGACACAGAGTACATAGTTACACGCATATAGGGTGATTATATTGACAGGCTATGATTAGACTTATTTGAAAAGCAGGGTTGTTTTTTTGGCCTGGGCATAGGTACAATTATTTGTGATTTGATTTAGTTCGGATGATTGGTTAAATAATAAAATAATAATTTTTATTTAAATTTAATTATAAAAATATATAAATATTAATTTAAAGTTAATATTTTAATATTTTAATAT
>JAQSVH010000008.1:15321860-15336917 GCA_029448705.1 Adansonia digitata
GTTTTAAAATAAAATAATAAAAAATTCCTCTCAGAAGCTTACTCTTGTCTATCTTATCTTATTTTTCTCATTTTTTTTATTAAAAATAAACTTTTATAAATTTTAAGAGCTTTTAGCAAAAGTTTGTTTGATTTCCCTTTCACTTATAAGAGATAAATAAGTTAAGGCTAATCAAGCATTTAGAAAAAAAAAATCATATATACTTATGCCGGACACATGATCGTATCCAATACTCAGGTATAAGTCAAAGTAACATAGCTCTGATCCCATGAAACTGATTTATTAGCAAAATGGCTCTTTATCTAGGGAAATTTACACAGGCAAGATAAAGTTTTCGATATTTCCCAATTCAAGAAGAAATACAGCCATCATAATCAACACAAAAATGCATGGAAAATACAATGTGAAAACAAATGAAATCATTAATAACCAAAACGAAAAAAAAAAAGGAACCCAGAATAAATGGATTCGAAAAAAGGGTTTCAAAAATGGTTATGGAAAATCGAATTTACCTTAAAAGAAGGAGCAGGATTTCCTTGATGATCTTGAGGGGTTGAAAGATGAAGATCTAGGGAACAAAACTGAGCCCAAAGTGAATCTTCAGAAGCAGAGATTCTAAGCCTTTTGTTGACACATGAAACCCTAACAGTGTCTGAAGGGGATAATTTTGATAAAATTATGTGGATAGCTAAATCTCCTAACCCATCCAATCCCATCTCTTTTTCCATGGAAATCCCACTTCAAAAACCCTAAAACCAAAATTAAAAAAAATTCAAAACTAAAAAGATAGTTGCAGTTATTCAGTCGGTTTCAAGCTTGATGAAGAGAGGTTGAAACAAGGACAAATCTTTATTGACACGTTGCAACACTGTTTAAATGCACGTTTCGGAGATTTTTTTTCCATTGACAAAACAAAAAATTCGACGAGAATAATAAGATTTGTTGATTTATTTTAAAAAAAAAATCTCGTACTAAAATCCAGATTAAACCCAAACTGATTAATAAATCTGTTTATTTTTTTAAAAAAATTAAATATTACTCTCGAAAACGATGATAATAAATTCTATTTTTTTTATTATAAACATTTTATATACATAGAGATGTTCGATATTTATAGGTTGGATCAAATTATTATTTATTATTTATTTAATTTTGTATAACTCAATTAAAAAATTTTATTTTATTATTTAAAATGATATTGAAATTTAAAAATATTTAATATTTATAATTAAAATAAATTAAAATATTTTTATTATATAATTAATAATTTAAATTAAATCTATATAAATTATTAGCTTTTCAAATTTGACTTGATACAAGTTTAGTCAGACGAGCTATTGACCCACAATCGACATTTCACTACTAATTATAGTAACATCTTTTTCGAGGAAAAAACTCATTCAAGTTATACGAATTTAAAAATATTTAAAAATAAAATAATTTAAATTTTAAAAATTAAATTTAAATAATTCGAATTCAAAAATAACCTAATTCAAATCTGCTTCTGCAAGTTTGTCGAGACGTCCTCTAAAATGTAATTGAAAAAATTTTGGAAAAGAAAAATTTAGTAGAAACGTTTATTGACCGAACCAAACCCAAATCTGAAGAAAAATTTCTTTGCTTGCCCAAAATAGATTGATTTATTCAAAAACTTGTTTTATCATTTATTTATATTATAATTAAATTTTAATAAATTTTTTTTATTATTTAAATATAATTCGGATTTAATCAAGTCAACCCAAATTATCAAAAATCTATTTCTAAAGCATCAAATCCAATTCAGAAAGAGTAAATAATCTCACTTATAAACAAATCGAAATTACATCACACGATACGTCGAAATCTGGGAAAAGCCCGATACAGCCATTGAACCCCAACTATTTCAAAGGTGACAATAACCTAAAGACCTGAGAAGATGAGAAATATTCAGTTCTTTACAAAGGGGAAAAAAAAAACATAACAGTAAAAGAATCTCAGCAATGTTAATTGCTATGTCGCTTTTTTCGTATTTTTTTTAAAATATCTGTATCTGACATTCGTTTTTGATACATTTTTGGATACGGATATGAAAGTATAACCTTTCAAGGACTTCTAAATACAAAAAAAAAAAAAAAATTTAAATTTAAGCATATTCATGTAAAATATATACTTTATCTGACACTCACACTCAAGTTCGACTGATGCTCGCCTAAATATTTGGAGTAGATGGAGCAATACTTGTGAAGCTTTTCCAGAAATGTTCCCGAAGCAACATTTTGCTAAAAGGCAAAAACTAAGTGGTGTTCTCTTTCATCTATTAACCGATTTAAGCGAAGCAAAGCGGAGAATTGGTCATGGTTTTCAAGATGCCAGTGCAGTTTCAGTCAACGACGAACCTAATCGAAGCATAAGAGGATATACGGGACTGAACTCCTTGTCTTCTCTAGCCCTAACCTTTGAGGCATAATCATCCAACGTTGCCTTGATTCCTTTCCAGATTTGATCTTCTCCTTGAGAATCCAGCCACATTGAATATTGCAAATGCGTAAGCTTGTTTCTTTGCAATGGTGATTGCAATTCTTCGGGGCCTCGGGAAAAAAGATGGTGCAATATAATACTCGGAGGTAAATCTTGAAGAAGAGGGGATGCTCCAAGTTGAGACGTTTCCAAGAAGATGAGTGGTCGGAATGCTCGAAGAGCTCGGTACGGTGCATCAAGTTGTTCCACAGGGAACAAATTTTGGCCCACAGCTAATTCCAGCTCAGCCATGTCTCTGGCCATTCGCAGCTTGCCTGACTCCGAAAGGGGTCTAACAAGAGAAGCATGCCGAATGAAGAGTATCAAAACCCGTGAAGCCATAGTCCTAACAAGCCTCGTGCATATGGTTTCTGTTTCTGCAGTCATAGCATTAGGCGAAGAAGGCAACAGCCTCAATAGGAACTCGCTACGAAATTGAAGGATGCACTTCTGCAACTCCTCCATGTAAGCCCAAGCATTGCTGTCCATAGCAGCATCGATACCAAGTGCGGAAAAGTTCTGGTCATGGATTTGCAAGATGCAAGACTCAAGACGATCAATCATTGCTTGGAACAAGGATGTTACAGAGTCACAAGCAACACCATATATTGCACCAAGTGAAGCCGACAATACATCAGCAGCAATAGTTGGACGCTCCGAGATCATAGAAGTTATGTGAGCATGAATTTCTTGCAGATGCTGACATAATGCAAAATTCTTGACCTGAGACGGAGTAGCGGAACCAGATACTTGGCGTGCTTCAGGGCCAGTCGATATCTGCCAATATAACAAAGTTGACACGCTTATCAATATTAGGCACATGCATACAATATATACACACTATAAATATGCGAAAATTATGTACTAAGCGACAAAGACACACAGTAATACTATTTTATATACCAATAAGATTTGGCAAGAGTTTCCAGGGTTTTGAGAAAAGGAATACTTCACAAACTAAGCAATGAGATTAAATCTATTCTATGTTACTCGGACTCGGAGATAAATGTTGGATATGGGTATGTCTCCTACAAAACACAGCAGACTTGGGAAAGCCAATGAGGCAGTAACCGCCTTCGTCCTCCCCTTTGTTGATGTGGCCAGTTAGCATCTATCAAATAGTTAAGACTGCTGATTTTCACCATGTATGCCAATAGTATTTCAATAAAAGTAATAACAAATTTATATCAGATAGTACTCTCAATCACCGAATAAGCCACATTGAATATGATTGGAGCATACTAACGATCAACTTTTCATGTAACAGATACTCCATCCAGCTAGAAGAATAACAGATTTGTGCAGAAGGATAAAAGAAATACCTGATATTCAGCTCGTTTAGCAATCAGAAACAAAACCTTGCTAATTTCACAAAGCACGAGAAGAGTCAATCGAGCATCCAGTTGAAAAGCTTCAATCTCTCCCTGAATGCGTGAGAGAATTCTAGAGATCTGTTCTTTGGAGGGAAAGCTAACACGGCTGGAGACCGGAAAAACGGAATTTACAAGGTCTGACAGGTGGCTTAAGCAGTTAGCTAAGAAAGCCGTCTGGAATGTTTCAATAGCTGCAACCATTTGATCTTTTCCCCCCGAGGTGATTGCCGGTAAGACCCCCTTGACATCAGTGTCACGCGAAATTCTTTCGAGAAGGTTTTCCATCATAGAGAAGAGCTTCAGATAGCCATTCGTGAAAATCTCCTTGACAAAACTCGATGCAGTAAATGCCGACTTCATTTGTGTAGCGAAAGCCTTAACGAGCGCTTCCCAAACTCAATCTGTTAGCATTGGATCACCCTCCTGCACCAAAAAAGCATTATTATAGTTAAGCAGAGATACAGCAGTTTCATGATAGGCTAATCAATTATGAATAGAACTATCAAGAGAGAACAGAAAAAACACAAATATAAGGAAAGAATGTTAAACTTTACAATATTAGATATAATTATACAAATATAACATGGATAAATTAATTAAAGCACGACAAAAGTATATATTTCAAAATATATATAATACGGACTATTAAAATATCAAAATTTATATAAATATAAAATACTAATTACCACAAAAAAAAAATTCACAAATACATGAATAGCTAGGTCTAGGTGTTACCTTAATGACTTCATCAAGCAGCAAGACGTGTGTAAAAGGGTCTCTTTTCTTCGACAAAACCCTCTGCCAGTGCCAAATCGCAACCATGATAGAATGCGACTGATCCACATAACTTCCCAACCTCTGCCACAACGCCTCCCTGGCCTTCCCACTTCCGCCAACCTGCGGCGTCCCACTTCCCCTAATACCTCCGGGACCAAATCCGCCACCGCCACCAACAGCCGAAATCGCCTTCATATCCAACGCCACGCTGACACTTTTGACACCCATTCCCTTATACTTATTCACCAACTGCTCCACCGTCGCTCAAAACTCCCCAAGATTGTAAAACACTTGCAAGCCAGTTCCAACTTCATCCTGATTCAACCCTTCCATTCCCCTTTCTAAAACTTTCATAGCTTCAGTTCTTAATCTACTCCCAATCTCTCTGACAGCGTTAAGTTCCTCATCCACCATATCGATACCGCCAAGTTCATATTCCTCGCACAATGTCAAGATATCATTATGCCATTGAGCAGCCTTAGCAAGATCCAACTTATCGAGCTCTGCTTCAGAAGAAGCCATAAGGTCCCGAAGCTTTTTCGAGAGACGGATGCCACGTATGGAGTGGGAGAGAAGCTCGGAAGTCCTATGTAAATTCGAAAGCTGGACAGTTTTAGAGAGTATAGTTCCGAAAGCTCAGATCGGACGCGACGAAGAGAAGACTGAAGAGAAGAAATGGAGGATCTGAGAGTGGAGAGGGAAAGTTCAGCGTTGTTAAGGGAAGATAATTCGGTAAGGAGAAGAGGGTGGTTAGAAAAGACGAGGAAACGGAGATGGGAATCGAGTTGGCGGATAGCTTGGAGGAGTTGTTCGGCTGTGGAAGCAGGAGATCCGGAGGAAAGGGCGGTGGAGGAAAAGGAGGTGGAAGACAAAAGAAGGGGAGAGGAAAGGAGAAAGGATTGGGTCATTAGCAAAAGAGTCAAGGAGGGAAGAATGTGGCGGAGGAGGAGATGCGGCGGTGGAAGAAGAAGAAGGGTTTTTGAAAGTGGAGAGACGGTGGAGAGGGGAGGAGGCGGCGGTGGGGGATCTTTGGACTGCAACTGAAGAAGCCATTATTGGGTTTTCGAAATCAAATCTCATCAAAATGGATATTGAAATGCAAGCACAAATTTTTTCAGATCTTAAGCTAAGAAAAGAACCAACAGAAATGAAAAGGAAAAATCAGGTTAATATTGAAGGGAAATCAGCAGAATCTTAGAACCAACAGAGCCAAAGGGAAATGTTCTTAGCGTCCCGCGCCAAGATCAAAATTAAACCGGCTAATTTAAATATATTTCGTTATAATTGTATTTAAAATATTTTATATTTATATATAAATTTTAATTAATATATTATATAATTTAAAGATATTATGTATTTATATTATATAAATATTAATATATTTATTATATTAATTGTATTTAAAATATATAGTACTTAGATCTAATATATTAATGTTATTTATTGTCTATCTAAGATCTCAATAAACGATCTGTCCATGCAATTAATAATGTATGAAAATATATTAACCAAATTTTTAATGTATTTTCATGTTTAATATATATATATACATGTACATAAAATATAAATCAATTAACTCAATCGAATACATCTTTACATCTAATGCTCATATAAAATCAAATAACGTAAGCTTAAAATTATTTAAAAATTTAAAAAATAATGAGTATATACCTATATTGAATATTTATCTTAATTCAAGGTAACGTATATTTAAATGGATTAATCGAACAGGTTCCGAAATTTGCACATGTTTCAAATTTGGGTCTTAATGAATTCAATGGTGTCAAATGGTTTAAAACCTTTTGGCTCTTTAAGCTTTGATGCAAAGTGTCGACGATTCGATGTATGTATGTATCCATGTACGTAGTATAACATCGTTAATATTAATGCACATCAGAGATAGATGACAGAAATTATATGCGTTGGGTCAATTTATGTATGTATGTAAAATCATTGAGATTTATTCAACTAGGACATAGATGACAAAAGTTATAAAACATAAAAAACTTTGTCCTTCAAGTTCATGTATGTTGCTTCAAAGTAGAGTAAAAATGGCAAATAATATTAACTCATACCATCGTGAAGCCAACAGGTTAGAAATCTAAGTTCCGATCGAATCGCCCTCCCCAAAGTTATAATCAATGTTAAAAAGCATTAAATTAGATCATCCAATCAAATCAGTTAAATCAAAAATTAATAAATTGCTCAATTCGATTTTTTGAACATTAATTATAACTTATGTCATGAGATGAGACCAGCTACTTAAAAATCTAAGTTCAATCGAATCTTTTTTTTTTTCCCAAAATCAGGACAAAATCCAAGTTTAAAAGTGAACAGAATCTTTCAACTATGCCATTATTGGCACCGAATTCCATATATTTTGGAATCTGGGTGACTGACTAGATTCTTAAATACCCAAGAAACTATGTACAGAACCCTGATTGAGATTTCGGATTATATCTAATTGCAATTATAATAAATTATCTCAATCCTTACATACTTTATAATTGAAAATAAATTTATAATACATCGGATAACATACAATGCAGAAAAGGATTTATAAATTTTTGAAAGGTATAATTTGATGAAAAACCTAAATGCTTAATATTCCCATCAAATGAACTAAAATAAATTATAATTAGAGACCAGGAATAGATATCAAAACATTTTAAGTAAAACTTTATATATATTGTTTAAAATCAAATTTTGATAGTTAGGACAAAGTGCAATATCAATTAAACTCTAAATTGGATCAAGAATTATTTTATGAAATCGATTGGTCTAACTTCTAAATTTTATAAATAAAAGATAGGGTGATTAGTTTTGAGGAATCTTGGAACGGTAGAATTGTCTCCATACAAACGTGCCCCTGAGTAGCCACAATATTATTTACCTTCACGTTTGCAGGCCGTCCCCAGTTAACAGCTATCGTTGCCCAGTAATCACGCTCAATAAAACCGTAAATAAAATACTTATACTTGCAAGTTATTCAATTTTAATTAAAAAATTTTAAATTTAATTTAATTATTATCAATTTGAACTCGAAAACTGAAATTGAATACCCCAATGCTTGACCCAAATCGTTTATGAACCTAATCGAGCCTAATTGAGCTTTTTTTATTTTTAAAATATGAAATTACCTTTAATTAATATTGAAAAATCTCAATCTGAACTTGAACATAAATAATCGAGTTTAGATTCGAATATGATAATCAAGCTCAATTTTTTTTTTACTATGTAAACAAACCTGAACAAGCAACTTCAAGTAATTCGAATTTTATTTGAATCAAGTTCGAACTTTAAAAATGAAACTTGATCGACCTCAAGGTTTTCACAGCTATGGCTTAAGCTCAGATAGACTACGTCACTATTTCAGACAACATGAAGCTTTAAAATGGACTAGTGCTAACCAAATTTCATGTGATCCCAATTCCCTATGTTACAGGAGCCATCAATTTCCCTCAACAGAAACCGTTCCCTTGTCTAATACCTATACCTATCACATATACGAGGGAATAATCCTTCAAATATATAAAAAAAAAAGCTCAAAAATAATTAAATATACTCGGATCCAATACTCACACCAAATCGGAATAATATCTTTATCACACTAAACCCTGATTTGCTTTAAAATGAACAATTAGAATTAACAGAGAATTTATGCCGTTCAATTAAACTACTTCTCTATTTTGCTTTAAAATGAACAATTAGAATTAACAGAGAATTTATGCCGTTCAATTAAACAAGAGCTTAAACCAGCTTGTTACCACTACTTTACCACAACAGGAGCTTTTTCTTGATGCGAAACGTTGCCTCTGTGAAGAAATGATTTGATGGAAGCTGGTAGGGTCCTCGTTAACAATCCTTCTGATTCCATGATACAACATGAAAGAAACTCCCGTAATCCATCGATCTCGGATTCATATTGTTCATAAACAAAGAACAAGGTGAAGGCCAAAACCAGAGCTGCATTACCGGATTTATTTCCCAAGTCAATAACAGGATAAGCCAAAAGAATTACTCAATATATCGAAAGAAAATCGTTACTTACCAACGCCAGTAAGCACAGCCAAGGAATAAGATACGACCAACTTGACAAAATAAAGAAAAACGACAACCTGAATGAGTTACATGCATATATGTCAGAAGTTCAATGACTATGACAAAATGCTTGCATAGGTAAAGTAAAATTCAGCATAGAACTTACTACTATACTCAAAATACAAACCTTGAAAAACTTGCTCCAATCCTCCCCTTTGGCCAACAATCTGAAGTTACAAGCTCCTCTATTCCACATATTTGATATGGATCTCATTGAATTTTTCACAGCTGATTCAGGGACTTCAAAACAAGATGAAGGTATCCTTTCAACAGCAAAACCACATCTGTTGCAAAGGCTATCACAGTTAAGACATACACATTACGCCTATGTGCACGTGTATTTGTGTGCACGTTTATTGAAAAATTATATTTCAATAATACAAAGTTCAACAGGTTACTGAAGGAAAAATAAAATCGCAGATTTTATGGGCTAATAATGGGAATGTAAATCCAACGTCATCCTTTAATCGTTTTAGCCATTTAAGGGGGGGTGGGGGAGATGTGCCATCGAATAGAAATTGTTTAAAGGTAAAAGTGATTGAGTCATGTATGACCATAAGAAATGGTAAAAGTGAACCAACGGAAACATGATAAGTACTTCAGAACATCTCTCTAACTATAAAAATTCAAGGAGAAACAGCAATTAAACCCCATTTCCCCATCTCTAATGACATTCCCGAATCTGAGGCATAAGCTAAAACAAGGGAATGCGAAGGTAGGGGGGTAACGGCAAGAGGACACTAATTAAAAAAGTTTGGAATAGGACAGGGACACTGGAAAACAAAAAGTGAAAGTGAAGGTGGAATGAGGACTCAGCTACTGATTCACATTCCGGCTAGAATCAACTAGCGTGTAAAAATGGGGCCCAAACAAACTACAGCAAATTGAAGATGCTGTTGGACGGCCCAAGGAAATGCCGTGAAACAACCAAGGGATATAATTACCGATACTCACATCTCTGATGATAAAATGCCATATCCATAAAGAACGGCTGTAACTAGCAGCAGAAGCTTGGCTGCAGATGAGGTAAAAGTTTGTCCACAGAGAAAGAACCAGTAAAATACCAAAGCCAGGGTGAGGAAGCATGTGAATGTTCTCTTTTCATCTCTCCACAGCAAGACATCTGCAACTGAGTCAAAGTAATTCAAGGTCACTATATAGCAAAAATTGCACTATCATGCCTCATTTATTTACATCAGCCTATTTGGATGCATCCAAAGAAAAGATGCCAACTCAAGAGCAACGTCTTAAGTCTTCATCTAGTGATCAATTGATGCATCTTTTTGCATGCCTCTATCTGATTGTACAGTTTCCCATGAAATGCTGGCTTAGGCTTAACGCTGAAGTCAACAGGGACTATATAGCCTGTCAGCTACTAGTACAAAACCAAAAACCTTCACAAACAATTGAAGAAAGAAAGAATCAAGTTCCGACCATTCTTCCCATAGTAAAATCATGTGACATAGCATGCATCAGAAAGCACCTGGATTTTGAAAATCAGGTGCTCGATCATTGAAAGGATGCTAATTCAAATTCTTTGGATAACAGAAACTTTAGGGAAAAAAAAATACCTATGCAATACCATTATGAAAGTCTGCATAAAATATCATAAAATGGAATACCTATCCCGCAGCCTAGCAGTTTCTTTGCTTTGGATTGTTCATTAAAATTGCTGTATCTCATAAAAGAGTCTTTAGCTAAATGAGAGAATGATTCAATGGTTGACTTGACACCATCCTGTATTATCAGAAACAGGGAACAAAAAACGATGTCAAACTTTCAGATAGAGAACATTCAGTCTCCCGATTCGGTCTTGAAAAACTACTTTTAAGTGATTGATGTAATCAAGAAATGAGAAAATAGTCTTCAGATCAACCATTCTACGGGCCGAATTCAATCAGCTAGTACTTAAATCTAACGTTAATAATTTCGTGGTAGAACAAAATGCAACATATATAGCAAGAAGCATAATTGAGAATGAAAATTGTTTTTCTTCTTATCAACTAGGGAAGGAAAAGGAAAAAGACATAAAGCACAAAAGCAGTTATTGGATTCCACAAGAAAATCCTACTCCCAACGGCCATTTCCTTTCCTTCAAATTCTTCCGGTTTTTAAATTTGGCAAAGCAACAAGGATACCCGATGCTACCAAATTCCATTCATCCAAGCATTTCCGTTCAAGGAAATAAGCTGAGTTAACATCATTCTGGTAAACTTCCCACCAAAGATTGTTCATTTGTCCCTCACAATGGATTTAACTAGTAACTGAACAAGAAACGCATTGTTACCTATCAAAATTAATGCTTGTCAGAAAAAAAAAAAATTTGAACTCAAGAATGTTCAATTAATCTGCTTAATGCCTTAAAAGTGGAGAAAATGACTAGTGCTTCTACTTATAAAGATGAATATTATGGCAATAGAATACCAAGAGATCAATATATATATATATATATATTCAGAAACTGAAAAAGAAATTGAATGCAATAAGTACAATTTTTGGCCAGTCAACTGATAAGAGGCATTCTAGTTTCTTAAAATCCTAAATAAATCATTAAAAATTATAGGCTAACGAAAGCTCTGGAAAATATTCTATATAATATATGAGTGCCAGAAGAAAGGACAGATGATATTATATATTAGAAAAGAATGCATTTACATGCAAAGAAAACCAGCAGAAACTTACTTCTAGGGAGACAACAGGAGAGTATCCAAGATGCTTTTGAGCTGCAGAGCAGTCAAAAGTTCTGTTACGTGAAGCTAACTGATGAAGGTAATGAGGTGACACAGAATATTTATACATTCTGAAGTGCAATTTGTCGTGTATACATTGATGAAGTAAGACAATATAGGAAACCATCCAACTAGGAACTTTTATGAATGGTCTGCAATGCAATTGATAACTCCAGTTAGGATAAAATTATTGAAAGTGGCAAAATAAAAACAAAAGGAAAAAAGGTACTTTTTGTAATATCTTCAGCAGCCAATTTAGCAAAAAGACAATTACATGAATTATCAACTAAAAGAAATGAGAATTCAGATAAGAAAGTCAAACAGGATGCTAAAACATATAACAACAGATTTTGTATACCATAACAGTAGGACTTCACTACCAAACAAGAAAGAAAATCCAGTCCCACGTTAAGATTCTTGTTGCTAATAGCATGGCAAAATCTAGCACTACTTTGTGCAGACGAATTGGCAATAAACAGCTAATTTCAAAATTCAAAGACTAAAAGAAAGCAACCAACCAAATAATATGGCTTCAAAACATAATCACAGTTTCTTTATTCCCTCCTCTGGCCCAACATTACCTCTTTTGGTTTGGGGAAGTGCAAGGGATATAGGTGGCTATGCTGTGGCATTGCTTGAAACTTACACTATTGGATCAACAGTCTTAGTAATGCAAGTAAATCTTATTACATGTCACAATCAAGTTAGTTTGATAAATGCACAGCATGGTAGCCTACTATGAATGAGTATGATAGGCAGGACCTTAACATTTGAAAACCAGCACGCTTTACCTTTGATAGCCTAAGCCTTCAAGTATGAGAGACACAAATTCCCAGAACATTATAGGCTGAAGATTTGTGATGAAAAAAGCCTACATATTGAGAACATCTCCAATATAAATAGAGTCAATATAAATTAACATATGAGAGAGCTTCACATATCTAACGGCACTCTTAAGGAATACCTTTCCAGCCACAGAGACTACACGAGAATCCAGAGTTTCCGCTGCACATATATGAGCATGAGCAACATTCTCCACATAGGTAAAGTCAGACATATTTTCACCACTGCCTGTAATAAACTGAAATGAGAACTGTTACTATGAAAAGGATTAAATAGAAATATTCCACGTTCCGCCATAGCATAAAGTAGGCAATTATTTTCCAAAAGAAGCAAGCGAAAAAATATAATTTTAGAAACAGACAACCACCTGCACATTTCCAAAAAGCATGAATAATTGGGGACGCATAACAACTAAGGATCTTACATTAGATAAATCCAAACAAAGGAAATTGGGGCTAAAAGTTAAAAGGTTCTTAAAGGTACATTGCTGTATTTCACTTGTAGCCTGTATTCTGATTAGCAATATAGAAATATAAATTCCAAATAATCAAGAAACTAGTGAAACTACAGCTCTATAAAAATAAAGTGACGTTAAGATGGCTCACAAACCTTTGCCAAACCAGATTTGGCTAGATTCACTAGCAAAGGCACAAATTGTGTTTCACCAGGTCCAAAGGCGTTGCTAGGGCACAGTACACATGTTAAAAGACCGTCAATATTGTTAGCTAACCTGATTAGTCCTTCTGCTTGAAACTTAAGGTCATTCAGCATATCCTGAAACTGTATTGGTGCATCAATAAATGAAAGAACAATTAGTAAACTGAAGGTAACTAAAAACCAAAAAATGTTTATCAGATTTCGGCAATAAGAAACATACTTTCCCCTGGCAAGTGAAGGATTCATCAACATTAAGTATATCCTGTGAGCCATCAAAAACAACATCTGCAGAACTGTTGTATACAAGTCGCCTAACTTTACTTTCTCGGCATGCATTAATGACATTTTTTGCACCTGAAAAATATCATAAACACAAGGGTATGAATTTAAAATTATAGCATATAAGTATAAATCTCATCAAAAGTGGGAAAGAAAAAAGGCCCATTACCTTGAACTATGATCATGTAGCAATTAAAGAAATCATGTGTGTCTAAATCAGTCGGTTCCATGTAAAATATAACATCTGCACCTTTAGTTACTGCAAGAGGTGTATTGTCAACATAGACTCAATTTTTCAAACATATTAGGAAATTTTAAAACTGAAGGTTAGACAAAAACAATGTAACATCTATGAATTCAATTTATTTCGCTTCCAACTCAGTATACACTTCAGTTTCTTAACAAAGAGAATTCAGATACTACTTTTCTTTTATCTAATATCCTTGCAACCAAACAGTAACAAATACACTCCATAAGTCCATCTTTCTTTGTTACTTTGTGAAGGGAAAGCATTTTCAATTTTTCAATTCTCAAATTTTGTCATGCTTTTTCAGGAACTAAATATTGGTGCATCCCTAATTTTCCGTTCTTTCCAGCTAAAACTAAACCATCCAGTATTATTAATTTCTGAGGTTAAAAAAAATCATTTCTCAGACTTTGTATTTTATTTTTAATGTTTAAGAAGAAAAAGTAAAAACAAAAAGCCTCCAACCAGTGTTTAAACCAAAAACAAACATCTTTTATAATTAAAAAAAAAGTCTTCAAATTATAAAATATATGATTTTACTCTTATTTAGAGCAATTATGTTATATTAGTTATTATCTTTCAGTCATTTGTTCATTTCTGATCAACCACGAATTTATTTTACTTTATTGCAACTTCTTTAGAAAGCAAAAGGCAACAATCAACGAAACCTTAAAAAAAAAAAAAACTAGCAAAATTCAAGTAAATTCAAACAAAAATGCTCAACGAACTCCATTCTCAGCTAAATTAACTTAAAATCACCTAAATTTGAAAATATAAATAAATAGATAATTGATCAAGCTTTCTTTCCTGGCATTTCTATAGTAACCGAAACAATGTATCCGAAATGCTTACAAGTAAAGATGTATACATACGTATATTGATCGTATATTTGTGGTCATACATATATTATACGAATAATTCCCTTTTACCTTCAATGATTTGAGAGGTATCCAGAACGTCGACCTGGCAAACGGAGGCTTGACCAGAGCAGAGAGCATCAGAGAGAAGAGAGTCGTCCGCGGAGGAAGGATCGAGCTGCAGCGAGTGAGAAGATGAATCGGCGACTCGGACGATCCAACCTCCGAGTCGAAGCAACCTGTTGACAAGCGATCTCCCTAAGAATCCTCGGCCTCCTAGAACCACGCACGTCCTCGTTTCGCTCCAATCTCCATACGCCACATCATTCGCCGCCGCCGTCGTCGCCGTCACCGTCACCACCATTTCCGCTCCGTTTTTCCCCCCCTTTATTCTATTTTCTTCTTGTTTTTCCCTTTTTTCTTCCTTAATATCTGTGAAAACCTGGATCGTCAATGTCTTCGATTAGTGTGCGGAGAGGATTAACGATATTACGGGCGTTGTCAAATAAGGAGGTGTTTGGCGGGGCGACGTTGGGTTTATTTTTTTTCTTTTGCCTTTTCTGTTTGGAGCAAAAAAAGGAAAAACTAATAAATAAAATGCTATATAACTATTTTCCTGGTAGAGTAGAAAAAAAAAAATTTGAGAAAAAAAGAAAAAATGGTTTGTGGGTGGTGGGGTCCACGAATCCGGTGAGATG
>JAQSVH010000008.1:15337017-15348041 GCA_029448705.1 Adansonia digitata
AAATAACAGCCGACACCATCATAGTTCATCCTGCAGAGTAAAGGGAAAAAAACCCGAGGTTAGAGCTGTGGTTGGAATGCTTTTGATTTAGCGTCACAAATTTTTTTGGTGCGAGTTCGTGCACAAGAAGAAATCATTCAAGACTAAGCAAAAACTTCAGTTTTAAGGAAGAGCCAAGGGGGGATATGAAAATAATTTTAAAATGCAACTCTCATATTATCTTCCATCTTTCCCTATACCACCCGGACTTGGGGATGAGTGTCAAATATGAGTGTGTTTGACACAGGTATGCTTAATATTTTTTTAAGTTTTTTTCATATATTTGGAAGAGTAATACCCTCACATCCAAATCCTCTGTTGGATATGAATATTTTAGGGAAAAATATAAAGCATATTAGCGTATAATATTTCCCATAGAGCATGGTAGGGGAAGGGAAGCCTCGAGTCCTTCACCCTACGGTGGTTCGCTTATGGCAAAAATGAAATAGATAGTAACTTACAACACAACTGTATTTATTGATTTATTAGAGAAAAGCTCAACCAAAAGGAAAATGCACTTACGTGGTAATCATCCAAATAATCGCGAGGATCATGCTGCCAAAAAAAAAAAAAAACGAATTAACTTCAACTCATACATAATGCAGGCAGGAAAAGAGGGGAATATTTCAACAGTTTGCATTTAGACTTCTCTTTTCTAACATGGTGCAACACTGACAATCTCACTCTTCAAAATAACCCATGATAAAATCCGTTGCCACAATATAAGTAACCTAGAAATACTTTCGTCCAATTTATTAGGATATATAAACATTCAATCAGAACCAATTAATATCCGCAACAGTTACAAGCTGTCAAGAAACTTTTTGCAACTTAAGATATACCAGAGGCCGCCACAGCTACCGGTAATAAAAGAAATTAAAATTACCATAGATTTGGCTTATTATAATTCAAACTCTATCTCACTTCCCAAAACATCTTGAACAATGAACATGCATGGAGTCATCGGCCTTCTGTTGATTAATTGATTTCCGAAGGGGGAAAAAAAAGGTTTTAGACAAAAATAAATAAAGAAAACAAACAAAATACCCTTCTACGGTGCCTCCTATCTCTATATCGATGGTCCCTCTCTCTTCTCCGCTTTTCACCCTCCTCTCTTGCTCTTTTAGCTTCCTGCACAAACAGCCATTTAAAGACTTTAACAAATATTCAGACATAATACAGCTAATTCCATATTCAAAGCCCCATGAGAAACGAAACTATCGGACTAGCAACCTCCTCTTCCCGAGCTCTACGTTCTTTCTCTGCCTCTTCAAAGGCCTCCTTTTCAGCCTGAAATTTCCAAAGCAAATTATTAACTACTTAAAACACTTAAATTCACTATAAGTACAAAGTCTGAAAATTAACAGCTTACCTCCCTATTCTTGGCCCAAATATCTTCTACAACTTGTCTTGCATATTGCGGGTCATCACAAATCAATATGTTGTCAAAAACAGAACCAGCCTTTACCTGCAATATGAAATATAATCCATTTAGTTTTGTCAAATAGCTGATCTATTTTCCCCCAACATAGATGTTTTAGTAGGTTTTGAAGTCTCAAATATGCTTTCAGAGAATTACGCCTTCAATATGGGTCGCCAACCAACATGCAAATGTACTATTTCGCCTTTCATGTTAAATTCTTTAATTGCATCCCCAGCAAAGAACTCTTTATGTTTTATCCAGAATAATGTCTTAAATACAAAATGACTCATTGCATGAGATACTCAACTAATTAAAGCATTACGGTACAAAATGAAACATATACAAAACAAATTTAAAATGAATGGGACTAAATTAAGTTTGATGCAGCACAGCCTAAATTAACCAAGGAACATAAATCTGTAGAATGTAGTAACACCGATCAAGAAGTTGAGAATAAGGCCTAAAATGGTATGGTTGTACACAAGATATCTTAGGGATGCGTCTATGAAAATTGATAAAGTAAAACTAGTCAAGAAGGGTGGAAAAGTTGACATCAAGCTTATACTAAAGACACAAACCAAAGTGCTATTCACTGTCTTTGGTGGTACATTTGGATTCGTGGACAACACATGCTAAAACAAACTCACTCCAAAGAAAAGCAATCCCATAAGCATCTGGCTGTAAAAGTGATTAAAGACGAGAAAAAATCATATCTTACAAAGAGCATGGGCAAACATTGGAGGAATAAAGGGAAACCCACCACTCTATTCAGTTCGGAGTAAGAAATTAATACTGAGTGTAACGATAGATATACCTTGTTACTGTGTCGTTTAATAAACTTTATTGAAAAAGAAACAAGATTGGAAGTAGTCACTTTTGGAACAATTGGATTATTTCTTTTGTTCCTGAAAAGAAGTTCTATCATCAACCACGTGAAGAATATGAAGAAATGCTTACCTGCCAGACTTCAATACCCATGTATTTTATCGGTTTCAACACATAAAGGTCAGGATCATCTTCAAACTCTAGAGCACAGAAAAAGGAAGAAACAATGAATAAAGAAAATAGATAGTATATATCCAGATTGGATTGAAAACAGGCATAGATAACAAATGCACAAATACATCAGAACCCAACTGAAAAGCACATCAGAAATGGCTGCACCGAACTTAGGGGTCTTTTCCCCCTCGCTCGCTCCCTCCCTCCCTCCCTCACCCTCTCTTTAGAAAAGAATTCAAAAGGAACAAAAAAAAAAAAGATAATCTCTCAATCGTTGGCAGGCCAATGTTTAGATATGCGAAGGGTAGTTTGGACCAAGCTAAGTGACTACTTACAGACTATATTAGGCATTCCTGACAAGTTAAAGTCCCCTGCCCATGCCCTAGTTTCAAATGTGTGATTTAAACATCAAGGCACTGACATCTAGTGAATAAGACATACCAGGGTTATCAATCCATGGAGTCTTCCACTTTCCCTTGTAGTTAGGATTCTTGATTTTCTGCAGAAGGGATTAAAAAATTAGAACTTCAGAAGAGATTTTACTTTCTATCTTTTGTTGGTAGCTTAAAAGTACCTTGGGCTTCCATGGTCCTTTATATGCTGGATTTGGGATCTTAGGTGGTTTCCAAATACCATCCTCTTCATCATCCCAGTCATCAGGCTACAAGAACAAAATTAAAAGCATGTAAAGAGTGGAACTTTTTATCATTGAATGCATATCAACTACCAGAACTAGAGCCTAAATATCATCCTTCAAGGGGGCAAAGAAAACACACGGCCAATAGAGAACCATCATGTTTAGACAAAAAAAGGAATATGTAACGGGTCCAAACTACATCTGTCTTGAAACTGTTTAGGCATCTGAAAATAAGACCTTCGGACTGTCAATAATGATTACAAACCTCTTTTGCCTTTGGATCTGGAATCTCAGCAGGAATTTTCTCATATCCCTGCAAAAAACCAGATAAAAGTGTTTAGTTCATAGTAAATCACACGATCATTTCAAAGATCACATTCTGAAGAGGCGCTAAGCATGTATTACCTCCGGTTTGACATCATTAGGATCCTCAATGTATTCTCTATCATCCCAGTCTGCAGGCTGTAAAAAGAACAACAATGGGTTTATTCTTTGGGGCAGCAAGTAATTAGACTAAATCATACCAGCAAATAAAAAATAAAAATTAAAAAGAAAAAAACAACAGAAAAAACAGGAACTCTATTCTTTCCAGATAATAACATATACAAATCAAAGCTTTTTCAAGGTCTTTTGCATAAATAAGTTCTTGAAGTTAAATTTGAAAAAAACAAGTATGGATGCATCATATCAGATATCATAGTTGCTGTCTGTCAATGAATACCCCATGTTGATTGTTAGGGTACTACCTTTTTGGCTTTCAAATCCTTGATTTTCCGTGGAGGAAGGATATCCCAATCAGTATACATGCTGCCAGATTCTCTCTCTCTGTTATCAACTAGAACACTATAAGAGGCATCAGGCCTTAGAATAAATGTGTAAAAGTGAGTTAGCTTGTCCGTTTCACATTGTAAATCCTTTTTACTAGGATAATTTTGTCCTTGGTAAGATAGTATAAGATGGAGCTTTTTTGTCTGTGAACCACAAATATCTGGTCCAAACATCAAACTGCACCATGGAAAAAGACCAATCAGCTAGCGTTCAAAGTAACATGAAGCAAGTCTTAAAACGTTATTAGCTTCTGTAATAATGTCTACGACAAAGGAAAATGCCTCCAACAGGACAATTAAAAAAATGCAACCTAAGCACAAAATGATATGCGATACCAAATATACATGCAAAAGCAACACACGACTTTGGTATAAACAAAAGAAACTTTGATGTCATTATTCCTCATTATGGCAACATAGGTATCTATGAAATACTTTGAAAAACCAAATTGCAGGTAAGCCATTTACATTTTCTGTTGTAGATAACTAATTATCTCAGTCTGGATTTGCATGTCAATTATCTAAGATGTGGAAATATAAAATTTGTCACAGGCAAAATTTACATGATTAAATAAATTGCTAGACCTGTAAGGAGTGTCACCACCAAATTTCTTCTGGTTTACATAACCAGAGAGAAGCTTAATATAGCCACCACCGCATTCAATGTCTTGTTCAAATTTAATTGAATACTGAACCACTAGAGTTTTGTTCTTGTTGCTGAACTCTGGTATCTTAGCAGAGATAGCATAATGTTTGGCATCATTATATGTCTGAATACCTGCAAGATTCCCAAGCATAAAAAATCAGCTACAGTCAGCAGTGCTATTCCATATATGGTAGACACACAAAAGAATCTAATTGGGTTGGCCTTCTAATTTAGAAAGACAACTGACTGAAAAAGTTTGCACCAGCGTAGTAATGGATATTTGCAGCCAATTTCATTCGGCACTGGATATTTAGACATCCTTATTTTACACCATATTAGGTGAACATAAATTTATATGAGCGTGCGACAATTGCTAGTTATGTCTAACAAAAACCATATAATTTTTTTTTTTTTTTTACAAAAATGATTAAATTGCTTTAATCTCTTAAAAATTAACAAAGCAATTCAACTTTGAGCACTGAATATGGCCTGCCTGGCAATAGCAAATTCACACATCATCCAATAGAGTTATGCAAAATGTATCCACCATGAAGGCTCATCCAAGTTCACAAAATCTCACAACTTTCATTTTTCATGATTACCGCTCATCTAGAGATCAAGTTTTCTTCATAGCCAACAGTTTAGAAGAAACAAATTAGAGACAAGAAATAACAGGCTGGAAACCACGGAGAGAAAAAAAAAAAAGGAACTAATAGCTGTTGTATCATTAATGCTACAACCAACTTCATAAAATAGGGAGTGTTTATCCTAGTTCATTTCGGTTAAAGATTCACCTTGAGAATTTGCAGATATAAGAGATTCAAGACATAATTAACAGCAAGGTATGGTTCTCGCCTTTATTATTATTATTATTTTGCAATATGAGCTTAACTTAACATTTTTGTTATGACCAGGTTCCACGACGTCTACTCGTGCCTACATAACGGGATTTGGCTGTCACCCCATGTACACTTACATCAAAGGTATTATCCTCTTTGGGCACCCAAGAGTCCTGCAAGGCTTTGTGCCTCCCTCAGTTGGAACCAAGGACCTCTCCTTTAAGAGAGTCCTTGTGCCAACACAAGTACCAATTTGAGCTACCCTTTTACAACTCAAAACTTCACTATTAAGTCTAGAATACCCCATAAATTCCACTTACACAGTCCCTTATAACGAAGAGAAACACAATACATTAAAAACAAGCGAGAAAGTGGCAAATTCATGACTGAGAAAAGGGGGCATTTTCATCTTAAATTACTAGGCTTCATGATTCAGCTTTTAAATCTCTAAGATCCAAGTAAAAATAAGTAGATAACAGTATAAATATGCATATAAATGCATAGTAAGTAAAGAATACCTTTATCATCAGGATCGCCAGACCACTTGCCGGCGGTGTGCTTAAAGGTGCCGGCTTTTCCCTCACTCCTCTTCCAATCTGATAACACCCATCGGCTTTTCCACCCATCTGTCACCAATTCAAAAAAATAAATCATAAGCAATCACATTCTACTCAAAATAAATCAATTCAAATTCAAATCATTGAAAAACACAGCATTCACTAATCGAAAATTGTAACTACAAGAACAGTAAAATGTAGTCAAACTGTTTGACCAAAACTTCCAGAATCTTCTTTTCCTATCACTACTTTATAAATCCTGTGTTTAGGTTAGCTAAAAATTTTCCGATACTAAACCCTAAAAGATGAAAACAGAAATTTCTTCGCTAGTTTGTTAAGAACAAATTAATCCCATAGCATTCTAGAAACTTCGGTCAACCGCCGAAAAGAAAAAAAAAACAATAAAAAATTATTGAAGATAAAACAGAAGAATTAAAGTTGAATGATATTAGATTTAATCAATTTTTATAAGAAATGAAGGATTAAATATATTTTTTTTTACCTTCGAATCGTTCTTCGAAGAAAATCTCAGAGAGAGCGAAATCGAAGAGGAGAAAATGAAGAAAAACGAAAGAGAAAGGGAGAATTGACTGTTTGACCGCCAGTTTTCCCATCTCCGGCGAAGATCTCAAGTCATTAAATGGCGTCTTTTTCTTTTTTTGGAGTTTTGATCTGAAAAAAGAAGCTAAGTTAAGCTTAATCAATGGAAAACAGACAGTGACTCGGACTTTGACTCACTTCAATAGTTAGCTTTCTGCCATGTCTGCAATAAGTCTTCTTTATTTTATTTTTTTAACATGGAGAAAGCGTAATATCATTTAAGCCCTTCATACTAACTTTTTTTAACATGGAGAAAGCGTAATATCATTTAAGCCCTTCATACTAACTATATTTACGGCAATATCCCATCATTTATCAGTCTTTTCTTACATATATTATCTCCATTTTTTCCATTTTATGTACTAATTAATACAAAGTCCTAATAATTTACTAATTAAGCAGTATTTATTTTTTAAAATTTTAAAATAAAAAAATAAACTTTTGTCACTTTTTATTATGTAAATCTCTATTTTATTCGAAATAAATCTTTAATCTTCAAATTTTTATCTAAATAAATTTTAATTTTTAATTTAAAAAATTTTTAATTTTTAGTATATATTAAATAAATTATTAATATAAATTAATATTTTATTTGAAATAAAGATTTATTTAACAAAAAAAATAATTTATTTGGAAGTCAAAACAAGATGACTTTTTAATATTAAAGACTAATTTAGTATGTTTTATTTAAAAATGTTCGGAAAAAAATGCTATTAAAAGATTTTAAACATGTAGTATTAAATATATCCATAAAATTATTTTATGTCAAAAAATCGATTTTTAAATAAAAATAAAAATATTAACTTTTTCGGATAGATTTCAAAATCAAAGATTTCAATTGTTAAAATTAAAAATTTTTTTACCCGTTAAGTATTAAGATTAGATATATTTATTGATTGAGTTATTCGTTTAAAGAGATTAAATTAAATTTTTAATAAAATTTTTGTAATTAAAATTTAATTTATTTGACTCAAATTATTATTTAATAAAAATAATTTTATTTATATTTAATTATAAATATTAATATAAAATTAATTTTTAATATTTTTAAATAATAATATAAATTTTTATTATCAACTCGATTTTAAATGAATAGAATGAACTTTTTAAAGCATAAAATATGAATAAAATACAATTTTTTAACTCGAAAAATGTGCGCCGAATTGAATGCCAAACAAGACGTTAGTGTGAAAAAATGAACTTTTTTAACGTATGGATGAGTGGATGTCACGTGAGAAGCAGTTAGCGACCGTGTGGAAAAATCATTAGAAATTGTTAAAAAAGAATCATGGGCCAGAGGCCAATATTTCAAAAGCAGGGCTGGGCAAATTCAATCGACATTATTCTTTTTTGTTTTCTTTTCAGTTGGAAAAAGAATAGGAATTTAAAGATATGCAGCCATCTAAGATGGAGCAAGTCCAAAAGGTAGAAGGTCTCAAGATCGAATCCAAACTCGGTTCATTCATTTAAATTTATATTCAATTGAAAAATTGATATATAAGTTTAGGTTTGATTTTAAAGATCTTCTCTCACTTTAAAAAAACTTCAATGGCGCTATAAAAAAAATGCATATATTAGAAAAATAGGCAAAAAAAATAAAAAATTACACCTTGAAAGTAGACCAAGTCGTGGGTTTGGGGTAGGGGATAGTTTGTACACTCTAATCCAATTTGAATAAAAGTTTTAGTAAATCGAGTTGTTCAACTTCAATTATTGTTTATATAATAAAAATAATTTTTATTTAAAATTAAATTATAAATATTAATATAAAAATATTTTAAATTTTAGTAAAATAAATTATAATCGAATCCATAAAACACATCTATTTAGAAGAACATATGTCTATAAACCAAGTTACTCTTTCGACTCAATAAGCTCAATTAGAATAGGACAATTAGATTTGAGATAAAATTTTTGCAATCCAAATTGATGTGATCTTACTCAAATCTCTATTTAATCGGTAATAAAATATTTATTTAAATTTAATTTTTAAAAATATATATATTAAGATAAAATTAATTTTAAATGCTTTAATATATTCCAAACAAAAACAAACTTCCCATTCGAAACAATCTCAAGCATGAACAAGTAATATTATTTACTATTCGAACCTAAATAAAAAAAACCAGTATTTCGTTGACAAGGGAATTGAGTTCTTTTAGAATAAACGTCTCCGATTCTTAAAATGGAACTTTGAAAGATACATTTTCAAGTTTGGTGGAAGGACCAATCTTTCAGACTGTTTTGATTTCTATAATTTCAGCCAACAAATACTAATCTGATCTTTTTTTTTTCCTTTTCCTTTTTCCCCAGGAAATTGAAACGAAAATCATCTGCACTTTGAATCAAACCCTTCTTCTATTTTGACATGAATTACTGCACCTATACCTTCAAATCCCATGTTGGGTTTATATACATTATGATGTTAAATCTGTTAGTTCCCCCGAGTCTCCGGCCTTTGTTCGAACGAGGGGCCAAACTGCTCTTGCATGAATACTTGCATGTCTGCAGTTAGTAAAAGATCAAACGCAGTCACTTTTTCGGTTTTGTTTCGACTGCTCGGAAGGGCGGTGACGACTGTGATCCTCCACTGCCACCTAGAGCAGCAGCGGCAGATTCAACATGTGTAAGAAGATAGTCGTATATTTTCTTCCTTAGCCTATCGATCGTCTCTGATGAAACATGTGGCGTTGTTTCTTCTTCATCTTTGCTCAAACTGATTTCGTCTAACCAATTGTTGACACTCTTGAGCTGTGTCAACATCCCGGCTATTTGACCATTGTCCGACAGAGCAGATGTGTCGACATCGGCATCCAAGAATTTCTCCACGAACCCTAAGAACCAATCCTGGGATTCTGTTCGCAACATATCCGCCAAGTCAACAGCCTCATCGAGGCCATTGCCCCTTGTCCATATTTCTAGTGGTGCTGGTTGGACCTGTGCCTTCATACCAAGCCCCGAACCATTCCCCACTTTGCGAAGAACACCTTGTGCTACAAGCTTAGAGCCAACTACCTGACGGGCTTTTCCTTGGGCTTTTACAGAACCATTCTTATCCGAATTTTCGAGAATTAATACGTTTTGGTTGGCAGGGACCATCTTCTGGCTTTGTGCAGAAGCCAAAGTATGACTCTGCATCGGATTATGTTCTTTGGTAAATACAGAGAAGGATGATAGACTAGTAGCCAATGCAGCTTGCACCCATGAGACTGCATATTTCAGTCTATCCGAAGCAACCTTTACCGCCTCTTCCGACAAGGTTCCTTCATATTCTGGAGATGAACAGACTGGAATAGTTTTCGATAAAGAATATGCAACTGTACGAGCATTATTCAAGCTCGCATGGAGGGTCAAGAACTGATCCACTGCAGGCTGAGGGTTGTCTTCCTTGGCAGAGGTTGTAAGATCAGAATATAAGCTGCAATACAAGATAGTATAACCAAATAGTTTGTTATTAAAAACTGCCCAAAATCTACAACAGTTCAAACTTATGTTACCGAGACTCTTCATTTTCTTGAAGTACCCGTCTCCAATGCATATCTGGATATGGATATACGGATATGACCCTCAAACTTATTAAAAATTTTGACTCAAGTGATGCGGAGAATCAGCCATACCTTAAACATCGAAGTAAGCTCTCTGAAGCAGCAGCCTCTTGTAAAGCTTCTATTGCTGCTGTTTGTGCTGCATCCCGATGTTTCATGACCTCCTGCAACAACGGATGCAAATTCGACATGAAGAATCGCAACTATATGTTTCACAACGTCAGAATGTGAACTGAACTGTCGATGTAAGAAGAATAAACTCTCAATGATAAAATATGACCCTTAAGCAATCAATTAATGGTTGGTGTTAGCCATGCAAAAAGTCGATTGTTAAACACATAGCCCAGTACCCATTTGAATTACCCGATTCCAACACATATCCAAAAATTAGCATGGAGATATGATCCTCCAACGATCACAACAACATAGGAATTTTTAAAAAATTGAATATACCCGTGTCCTACACTCACACCTGAGTCCAAGTAACATAGACCACTAATAAGAAATTAAATTATTACGTAAAGATCCTTCATAAGCATAATCCAATTAAGCAATGCCTCAGACTCAATTTTCTTAGATTATAATTACTATATTTTTGCAAACTAACATTGAAAAAATGGAAATTTCAAACACTTTTCTGCACTATATGCACTATATGTAAGTTAGTTTTAATTAAATCCGTACTTGATATTTTTCTTTAAAAGCGACTTTTATATAAGAGCTAGGAATGCTGTGGAGATCCGAAAAGTCATATATGTTCATACCTTTCCGAGCCTTGAAAGAGAAGAGGGGAGTGAACCCCATGAAACGTTTCCATCTGTCAATCTTTTACTATTTATCGGAACCTTGATCAAGTTCCCCAGGCCACCATTATTAGTTAGTTCTCCGGATTTCTTCACAACATGAGTTCTT
>JAQSVH010000008.1:15361121-15373196 GCA_029448705.1 Adansonia digitata
AATTCAAGCTTAATTATTTTTTAATTTTAAAATTAAAATTAAAATTTAATTAAAATTAAAATTAAATTATTTAAATTTTTTTAATTAATTTTGATTAAATTTATTTACTATTTACTTAATAAAAGATGAGTTTGATTTTAATATTTAATTTTAAATTTGATTATATATATTTATGATTGAGTTCAAGTTTAAATAAAAAATTTTTAATATTAATTAAAAATAAAAAAACTCGAATAAGTTCATAAGCTATAAAAATCAAGTATTGAGATACTCAAATTGACTCGCTCGATAGTTTGAGTTGCTCAAACTTGACTTCATAATGGTTGAGTTAATTTTTTTTTTTTGTAAATTGAATCCGAATAATTTATGAACATATGTGTCTCGTTTAAATATCTAAACCTCACTTTTTTTGTTTATATTAGACTTGATCATACGCTTAATTATTACTAAAAAAATTAAAATTAAAATTAAAATTTGAATTTAACTTGACTAGACTATTAGAATTTGTTGCTCAAATATATTAAAATATTAAATAATTATTTTTATTAATATTTATATAATTAAAATTAAATAAAAATATTATTTTATTTAATAATTCGCTATTTAAATTGGATAAGATCAAAAAAGTTATCGGACCCTTAAAACAGTTCCGGTTACCATTGTATTATAGTTAAATTTGGAAGTTGCTGCAAGCGGTTACTTTTCAAGCCCACTGCTTCGTTTCCCGTCCTAAAAATCAAAGAACTAACAAATGTTGGAATTTTTGTAAATGCGGCACTTCCCTTTGACTTCAATAGCTTCAAAGAAGTGCCCACTTTATCTTTTCAACTTAAAAATCAGAAACTCAACAAACAACGGCGATTTCGTTGCCACCTTCAGAATCTATTCTTCAATGTTACGAAACACTCATGTTCATGGCAACAGCTTTACTTTCCCATTACTCTTCAAAGCCTGCGCTGCCCTTACTTCTCTTCGTGACGGCACAAGGCTCCATGCCCACGTGCTTCAGCTTGGTTTTCAACAAGACATCTTCGTGCAAACATCTCTTCTTGATATGTACTCAAAATGCTCTGATTTGGATTCTGCTCGGAATGTGTTCGACGAAATGGTTACGAGAAATGTTGTTTCTTGGAACTCTATGATTTCTGCTTATTGTCGTTGTTTCCGTGTAACGGAAGCAATGAATTTGTTGAAAGAAATGTGGGTTCTTGGTTTTCAACTAAGTGCTTTCACTTTCATTAGTGTTATAACAGCTTGCACCAATCTTCAACTAGGCTTATCGATGCACTGTTGCGTAGTTAAACTCGGATTGCTACAATGCGAGATACCTTTAGCGAATTCGGTTATGAATATGTATGTTAAATTCGGTTTAATTGATAGTGCTCGTTCCCTATTCGATACCATGGATGAAAGATCGATCCTTTCGTGGACTACTATAATTGGTGGTTATGTAGACGCTGGAAATGTAGGGGAAGCATTCAGTCTTTTTAGTAGAATGAGACAATTGGGGTGTGTTAACCAGGATATGGTGCTGTTTGTTAAGATCATTTCAGGTTGTGTTGAAGCAGGGAATTTGTTATTGGCATCATCGGTTCATTCCCTTGTTTTGAAAAGTGGATTCAATGGTGAAGATCTGATCGACAACTTGGTTCTTAACATGTATGCTAAATGCGGTGACATTGTCTCTGCTCGAAGAGTATTCGAAATCGTAGATGTGAAATGTATTTTCCTGTGGACATCGATGATTGCCGCATATACTCAGCATGGTTACCCTTCTGAAGCATTGGATTTATTCAAGAGTTTATTAGGAACACAGCTTAAACCAAATGAAGCAACCATTGCCAGCATACTCTCTGCTTGTGCGGATTTGGGGTCATTAAGCGCAGGGAAGGAGATTGAACATTACGTGAAACTGAATGGGTTGGGATCGAATCGGCAGGTCCAGACATCGTTGATTCATATGTTCTGTAAATGTGGGAAGATAGACAAGGCAGAAGAAGTATTTGCGGGAGTGGTACATAGAGACTTAGCTGTTTGGAGTTCGATGATAAATGGTTATGCAATTCATGGAATGGGTAATGAGGCTCTGAAAATATTTCATCAGATGCAGAAAACTGAATCTTGCACTCTAGATCATGTTGTTTTCACGAGCGTATTAATGGCTTGCAGTCATTCAGGTTTGGTGGAGGACGGATTGAACTACTTCAAAAGCATGAAAAACGATTATGGAATAGAACCCGGTATAGAGCATTATACTTGCTTGGTTGATCTTCTTGGTCGAGCTGGTCACTTTGACTTGGCTTTGAAAACCATCCAAGAGATGCCTCTGCAACTGCAAGCACAACCTCAAGTTTGGGCTCCATTGCTTAGTGCGTGCAGGAAACATCGCAATATCGAACTTGGAGAATATATTGCCAGGAAATTATTAGATTCGAATCCTGGAAACCCCAGTAATTATGTTTTGATGGCTAATATATATACGTCTGTCGGTAAGTGGAAGGAAGCTGCCATAACAAGAAGCATGATGAGGAATAGAGGATTTGTTAAAGAAACTGGTTGGAGCCAGATCGAGATCAATGGCTATATGCATGTTTTTATCGCCGGAGATAGATCACATCATCGGTCATCTGATATCTATAAAAAGTTGAATGAGCTTAATGCTGAACTTAAAGAAGCTGGGTAGATCGCTGAAACAGATATGGTGATTCATGACTTGGAAAATGAAGAAAAAGAGGAGTCTGTGAAGGTTCACAGCGAGAGATTGGCTGTCGCTTGGGGTCTCATCGGTACTGAACCAGGAACTAGTCTCACGATCATAAAGAACCTCCAAACTTGTGCTGATTGTCACTCTTTTTTGAAGTTTACCTCCAAGGTTACAGGCAGGCATCTTATTGTAAGAGATGGCCAACGCTTCCACCATTTTCGATCTGGCTTATGTTCATGCAAGGATTTCTGGTGACTTTACTTCTCTTTTGTCACTTGACACTATTTAATCTTGTCATAAAAAGATCCTGGTCTTTTTTTTTAATTTACGAATAAGGTCATAGCTTGGGAAAAAAAAAAGGGTTGCCAATGCTAAGATTCGAGTTTCAAACCTATTGAATGTCACTTTTTAAAAATAATTATATAAATTAATTAAATTAAGTTCAGATGAGTTCAAAGGTAGTGTTTTTCTTTTTTTTTTTTTGGCTTAAAAGACATCAAGCTATTCAGTTCGACGATTAACTAGTCAACCCTGAGCCCAATTTTTGAGGAGTAACATGATTTTTTTTGCGCCTATAATTATTCTAAATATTCATTTACTCACCGTATTATGCCGCTGGGGATGCAAAGACATCTTGAAAAACATTGTAAAATATCCCCGAGAACCAACTTAGATTCCTAGAGAGTGGGATTGCAACTTTGTGAATAAATTAAAAATCGAATATAATATAAAAAATAGTTAAAATATAATATAAAATATGATAAAAATAAAAAAATAAATACAAATAAATATAAAAATATAATATTTATATAAATTAATAAAAATTAAAATTTATATAAATATATAATATTTTAAATTTAATTAAACATTAAAAAAATGCATATTACGTGTAAGAATCGGCAAAGTAGGGGTTTCACTTCCTTAACTTGCGCCATTTATTGAGGTTTCCAATAAAAAATAAATAAATAAACTGAGATTTCATAATTATTTCCTTCAATGATGGGTTACTGCAAATATCTTTCCCCATTACCCTTATCTGTAAGTTTCAAGCGATAATTTTGGATCCACGTGGCACATTATGGATTTGGAGTTGACTTGACCTTTGAGTTTAAGTTCTTGCGTTATCTCAGGCTCAGGGCGTAAAGTCTTTTTACCAGTTATCTCTAGTTCACAACTCTCGTTCTTTCCAAAAAAAAAAACTGAAATTAGAGTTTTATTGCTGCGAAGGAAGAAATCAAGAAATGGCGGAAGGGATTCTGTTCGAGTTTGCTGGAAAAGTCTTGACGGATCTGGCATCATCGGCTCACCAGGAACTTGGTTTGGCCTTGGGCGTCGAAGCAGAAATCAGCAAGCTCACCGACACCGTTTCCTTGATCAAAGCCGTGCTTCGTGATGCGGAGGAGCAACAAAGGAACAATAACCATGAAGTGACGAACTGGCTCGGGCAGCTCAAAGATGCATTTTACGACGTGGATGACTTGCTTGACGATCTTGCCACCAGAGCCTTGCGGCGAAAGTTGGTGAGCGGGAATGAAATGGTGAAAGAGGTACGAATTTTCTTCTTGAAATCGAACCAGCTTGCTTATAGTTTCAAGATGGGTCGTAGAGTTAAAGCCATTAGAGAGAGATTAGATAAGATTGCAGCTGATAAAGCCAAATTCCAATTTAGTGACCGTCCCTTGGAGTTACCGCTTGAAATTAAGGAAAGGGACCAAACATATTCCTTTGTGCTTGAAGAAGAAATAATTGGACGAGATGATGATAAAAAGAGAATTGTAGAGCTGCTGCTAGAATCTGAACCTCAAGAAAGTGTTTCAGTTGTTCCAATAGTAGGAATTGGAGGACTAGGAAAGACCACATTAGCTAAAATGGTGTTCAACGATGAAAATGTTGGGGCACATTTCCAGCTAAAAATGTGGGTTTGTGTCTCACAAAAGTTTGAACTGAAAGTCATTGTGGAAAAAATCATTGAGGCTGCAATTGGCAGCAAACCTGACAAGGACCTTCAGATGGAAACATTGCAAAATTGTCTTCGAGGCCACATTAACGGAAAGAAATATCTACTAGTTCTTGATGATGTATGGAATGATGATCCTGAAAAGTGGCGCAACTTGAGAAATCTGCTATCAGATAGTGCAAGGGGAACTTGGATTGTCTTAACTACCCGTAGCGGATTGGTTGCTGAAATCACAGGAACAGTTTCACCACACGTTCTTGAAGGTTTGTCAAAAAGTGAATCTTGGTCTCTATTGAAGCAAATGACTTTTAAAGAACAAAGCCAGGAATCCAATGGATTAGAGCCAATTGGGATGGAGATTGTAGAGAAGTGTAAAGGAGTTCCTCTTGCCTTAAGGTCCATAGGAAATGTACTAGTTAAAAGAACAAAAGGGGAATGGTTAAAGGTGAAGAACAGTGTACTTAAATATATGGCTCAACAAGAAAATGGTATTTTGCCAATTTTAAAGTTGAGTTATGATTATCTTCCACCGCATTTGAGACAATGTTTTGCTTATTGCTCTTTAATTCCGAAAGACACTGAGCTTGGTGTGAAACAATTGATCACATTTTGGATGGCTCAAGGGTTTATCCAGCCACTAAGTGGAGAAGAAGATCTAGAGTATGTTGGCCATGATTATTTCATGGACTTGCTTCGGGGATCCTTTTTTCAAGTTGCAAGAAAGGATGGTTCAGGAAATGTGGAGAGTGTCACAATGCATGACCTAATGCATGATCTTGCATGCTTTATTGCTGGGACTGAGTGCTGCATAGCAAATCTGGAAGCAAAAAATGTGAATGAAAGAACTCGCCATGTGTCATTTGAAGATGAATTAGATTCCACTTGGAAAATTCCAAGTACCTTGCTCAAAGCAAAGAGATTGAGGACATTTTTTCAATTAAGTGGTGTCAGCTTGAATCAATCCACATGCAGTTCACTTATGTCTAGTTTTAAGTACCTGCGCATGTTGGATTTGAGTTACTCAGATATTGAGAGGTTACCTCGATCCATTGGCAAATTGAAACATCTAAAGGTTCTTGATCTTTCTAGAAATGAAAACATTGAAAAACTACCTGGTTCTTTGTCTAGGCTACAAAATTTGCAAACATTGGCTCTTGATGGATGTAACAAACTTGAAAAATTGCCAACGAAAACAAGAAGATTAGTCAGCCTCAAGCATCTTCACATTGATGGTTGTAATGAATTGGCTTACATGCCCCGTGGATTGGGGCAACTAACTTGTCTGCAAACGTTGTCCAATTTTGTTGTAGGAAAGAGAGGGAGGCAAGTTGGTCAGTTAAGGGAATTGAATGGACTGAACAACCTTAAAGGGAAACTACATGTTTCATCTTTACAGAATGCTGTTTTAGATCATGGATCTACTTGCTTGAAAGAAAAACTGAATTTGGAATCTTTGCAATTGAGCTGGGGTAAGAAGAAGATGAGTAGCAATAATGATGTGCTTACTGTAAATGATGAAATGGTTTTTGAATGCCTCCAACCACACCCGAATCTAAAAAAGCTTGAGGTGGTTGGGTATCCAGGAAGCAAGATTTCAAGTTGGCTGTCTTCCATCACGAATTTAACTAGCCTGAAGTTAGTAGATTGTGCTAAATGCAAGCATCTGCCACCATTGCATCAGCTTTCATCTCTCAAACTTCTTGTGCTTTCAAAATTACAAGCTTTGGAGATTGTATCTGAGAATGAAAAGAAAAAAGAGTTGCCGTTTGGAACATCAACAACAATATTTTTGCCATCCTTAGAGGTTCTACGTATAGAAGATTGCAGAAATCTTAAGGGTTGGTGGAGGGATAATGTTGGTGAAACCTCAGATGCACAGTTGCCATGCTTTCCTTGCGTTTCTGATTTATGTATCCTCCACTGCCCTAATCTAACCTCTATGCCGCTGTTTCCTTCAGTCAAAGAGCTGTATTTGAGAGAAACCAGGTGGAAGCCGCTGATCCAACAGACAATGAAATTGGAGAGGACAACATCAGAAGCACCATCATCATCATCATCATCTTCTTCGGTTTTCCCACCTTTCTCCAAATTGGAAACTCTGTGGATTGAAGAGGTTGAAGATCTAGATTCTCTTCCAGAGGAGTTTGTGCAAAACTTAACTTCTCTTCTGTTTCTGGGCATTGTTAGATGCGTTAACTTGACATCAATCCCAGAGGGGATGCACCACCTCACCTCCTTGACATCTTTGAGAATTATTTGTTGTCCTCGGTTATCTGAAAGATGCGAAAGGTTTATTGGCGTTGATTGGCCAAATATTGCTCACATTGGAGACATTCACATTTATGATTGATTGAATTGGAGAATGCTGCAAAGTGAGGCACGGAGGATCAGAAACCTTTCATGGACTTCACAGGTTCAAGGCTTCAAGCTAAAATTCAATCTTTTACCAAAATTTTAAGCTATTGATATATCACTTCCTTACTATGTTCCTTCACTTTTCTTTTAGGCTCGGGAAAAAAAGTGAAATTATTATAGGTTTGGTGTAATACTCTTTTTGCAGCTTACTACTTCATTGTTCAAAATTTCAATAATTATATATTCATTCTTAATTATGAACTTGTCCATGCCAATCCTTTTGGATTATGCAATAATTGATTTTTTAAATTTAATTCTTGTTCATGATTATAGATATTTTTTGGATTGAATTCAGAATGAAGTTGTTGACTAATGGCTAGTGAAAGGATATTGTTATGATGTTATGTATTTTCTTTCCTTATGATTACCCCTAATTTTTCATTTTCAATTTTTCAGTGTCTCTTGAGTCTGTCAATACTTCTATCACTCTAGACACTCCATTTCTCTGCTTCTTCCAATACTATTCAACTCCATAAATTCTCCTCCAGTGGCCCTTGCAGCCACAACAATCCCATTTTCTCCTAGTAATTCACTCCTTTAGCTTATGGTGAACATGGTTGTAGATAGTTTCCGAAGTAGTTCTTGGGAAATTTTTGGCGGTTTTTACAATCTGCATGATATTAGTGGAGTTTCACTTGTAATTTGCTTAAACAAACCCTGATAAAAGCACAGGTTTACCACAGATGTTGACATTCTCAGCAGCTTTTCCTCGTTCTCTTTCATTGTGCAATTTCTTTTAACCCACTTCTTCAGAGTCTGAACATGGGATTGGCTGACCACATAGGTAACTCATATCCTGTCTGTTGGAATGCTGGAGTTGGCCAAATCAGTACTCAGCTCTCTGCTTTGCTTGAGAAAAATGTACCAAATCCCTTGGATCTTGGATTGAATCCCTGGAATAGTTTGGCGGGGGATTGTCAACAAAAGTTAAGTCTCCTTGTGACTTACAAACAGATGCCCATGATTTAAGGGGTTGATCCCAGTATTTGACACTATATTAGATTATAGACGCAAAAAAATCTATAATTCTTGTGGTAGTACAAAATTTTAAACTTATTCAATCTTTCCTCCTGCTAGGGACCTTAAATGGCCTTTGGATTCTATTTCCCTTTCCCTTTCTAGATAATCTATACTCTATCCTTACTGCAATTTTGTATATCTCTACCTCTACAAGCTAGTATGTTGATGCTATAACCGTTGTTTTTGGAAGCTGCTTGCGCGTTGTCTTCCGAAATAACAATCTTGAGATCTGCAATTTTCTAGACTGAATTATGATTTGGTGAGTGATCTTTGATCACTTCATTATTTGTCTGGAATTCCAATGAATTTGTTGCTGGTGATTGAGGTTTGACAGAACCGTCTAAAGAATGAATTTCTTGATCGTAACGAGCTTGAGCTGTCCATATCAGAACCAGAACTACCATGATGATCGAGAGAAACACCATTGCAGCCCACGCCATGTGCGCAGATCTCTTCAATGGTTTGCAGTGTTCGCGAAGGATCTTGGAAAATGCGTCCTTCACAGACTGGCATTCTACTAGACTCTCCATGCCAGCATAAACATTTAACAGGTTTTGAATTGAACTTGTGTAAGCCTCCACTGTTCTGTAATCACTATTGGATATGAATTGTCCCTCTTGACAAGTTCCATTATCGGCACCAGCACAAGTAAATAAAGCCAATATCTGCAAAGATTGGATCAGTTAATTAGTCATGGATAGATACTAGCTATGTTACTTGGACTCGGATGTGAGTTTCAGACACGGCGTGTCCAATACAGGTATGATCAACTTTTTCCAAAGTCCATCAGATACATTTGTCAGACATGGATAATTTAAGAAAAATGAAAAACCGAAGCAACATAAGACACTAGCAACAGTGCACGAACATATATGATAATTTCGTTTCCTTCTACATTATACCTTTGGTATGTCCCCAATCCTGATCGTATTTGCTGGACAATTATCAGGCTGGTACATATATTCAGGTGGCGCAGAGAAAGGATTGCAAACATAAGCGAGATTCGGATAGGTCGTTGCTTGCAGCTGCGATATGTTCGAATTCACCTGAAAAATATTCAACAGAAGACGAATTGAATCATATAGAAATTGTGTAAATGTTGAATGCAGCCCTTAAGAGGTAACATTTAAGACGTTTAAAGTTCAAATCCCAGCATATTCAATTCATTCTCTTATCCCACCAGTTCCGGGTTTAAATGCGATGAAGGAGATACGTTTACGATCATGAGATGCTACCTTTTCAAATCAGTTCTAGAGATTGTACTCCAAAAATAGAAGTTAGCGTTTTATCAGAAGAATACTCAGTTCAAGTAAAATATGAAAACTTCATGTTCGTATATTTTTTCATATCATATACTAATAATTCATATTATATAGATTTTGAGATATTTGTGTATTTCATTTTGTGTTGTATTTTAATTTTTTTGTATTATATTCGTATAATCATATATAATATTGTTAGGTTTGTGATGGTTACCTCATTAACAAGGTTGTAGATTCCAGCACTGACATCAAACAGGACTGGTCTTGCTGAGAGCAGTTCATCACAAGGAAGGATTGAGCTCAAACTGTTGTTGTAGGGATTCTCTTGGAAGTTTTCAAGAGCTGTACATGTGTCACTTGAGAACCTGGAATTTTGAGCATTGATTTGAGTCATCATTAATGAAGTTCATATATGTTGAGAATTCATGAATCAAAAGAGGAAAAACAGAAGAAACTTTTGGACATACTTTTCCAAGAAGTAATAAATCCCGAAGAATACCCAGCATAAAATTGTCAACACCCAACATATTGCAATTAGCCTGAAAGAGTTTGAAAAAAAAAAAATTCATGTCAGGTTTTGGGTATATTATAAATATTAATATAAAAATAATTTTTTAGGATTATTTTAAAATAATGAAATGAGTTTTCGGATAAGTTTGAGCCTAGCTAAAACCCGACTTAGATAAAAAAATAAGAAAGAACTTTCGGACCATGATCTAGCCTGACCCACGAATACTATTACTTAACAAGATTGTTAAACCTTAGATATAATAATTGAATCTTTTGCTATTAGTTTGAACTGTTGAAATAATGGATCATCTAATCTTAATTTAACTAAGAATTATATTAATGAATGGTGAAGTTCCTTACCAGTAAAGTGTTCGTCGTATTCTAAAAATTCCAATCACTGCAAGAGGAGAATTTTCAACTTTCATAAGAACTATAGCAAGATTAATACAAAGGAAGAATCCAAAAACTCATCATTTCAACCTTTTCAAAATGCTAGACAACTTTAGTTTCAATCCTTTCCAATTTACATAATTGCATTCAAAGCTGTTTAAGCCAACATCCTATTTGATAAGGTTATGGATTGTGTTCCATTTATGATTAACGACATTTTCAGAAACAGTTGTAAAGATACCTGACAAAGCAATAACTGCTACCAGGTTCAAGGAAATAGTCACCGTCGTTACTATAAACCTGTAAGAACAAATAGAAACAAGGGTCAATTTCCTTCTAATTTGATATGAAAATCAGACAGTAATTCAGTTGAGACGAGTTCAAGTAGAACGAAGATAGAGCTTGAGCTTGGATTGTACTCAATCGAGTTTATGTTTAAAGTTTGAATTTGATTTGAGATAAAAATTAAATTATTGAGTTTGTTTAATTAAGCTTGTTTAGCTAGTAAAAAGAAGAACTCGGTTTTTATACGGGACTGTACCTTGATTATTTGTGTTCAAGCTCAAATTCATATAAAGACTTTTCACTCCCTTTTTTTTTTAATTTAATTAAGTTCGCAAGCCACTCGAATCGGAAATTAAGATACTTAAGTTTATCTCACCTTATAACTTAAGCTCGACTCGAAAATAATCGAGTCTAATTCGTATTTTTTTGAGTTAAACTTAAGTAACTTGTGAGCCCGTATGTCTCATTTATACCCGTAATAAAAATGCAATTAGTTGGGAAAAAAAGAAGAAAGGGAGGTGCTGGTGGAGGTTGAGAGATTTTTACACAATCTGGAGACACTTATCGATGAATCGTCTTTTTTTACGAGCCTGAGTTGCAATATCAGCAGCTTCAACATCCAGTTTTCGAGACGTGGAAGTAAGAAAAGTTGAAGCCTGAGCAGCAGTAGGTCCATTATTATTAGTTTGTGTCAAGCTATCTCTCATGTCTTTCATGGCAACTGTAGTGTTATCTATAGTTTGGGATGCCTGATTTGCTGTCTGGATAACAATGTTCACCACTGTTTTTGCTTCTGAATGGAATCTTGCAGTTCCCCCAAGAGCTAAACCAGATGCAGCTCTGCAACCAAATTAGAACTTAACCACGGGGTATAATAATATTCGATCAGTAGTGGGACAATCTTTCCACACAATTCTTGAATTTTTTAACAACCATTGCATTACAAGGAGAGGTGTTCATAAGTAGTGAATTTTTTTTTTATTAAATTTGGATTTAGACCTGTTCATGGGTTAAATAATTTGTTTGGCTTTATCGGGTCAAGGTTTGTATTTTTTTTCTTTTCACCAGGCATCGGCTCGAAACAGTATTTTTATATTAAAATATTATATTTTTATTAAAATTTAATTATAAAAATATATAAATATTAATATAAAAATAATTGTTTAATGGGATGAACAATGATTCGAGCCTAAAGGTAAATTTGGGTTTGAGCTTAGAATTCAAATTTTTTTAAGCTACAACTAGTGGGCGCCTCTACTCAAATTGGATAATATTATAATTCTTAAACTAAATTAACTGAACCAAAATAAAAATAGCATTAAGTATCAAATTGTTCGGTTTAAAAATAAAAAACCAAATAAACATGTTAAAATCGAATTATTTAATGAAAAATTCAAAACAAACTAACTAACTGAATTAACTGAAATACACCGATATTTTGCTAGGCCCTAAAATCGAGATTCATTCAAAATTGAAGTGATTTAGGGATCAATAAACTAGAAATTAAAGTTGAAGAACTTACATTGCCAAGA
>JAQSVH010000008.1:15400071-15418570 GCA_029448705.1 Adansonia digitata
ATATATATATATATATCAAGCCAATGAAATTGCAGCAAACAACCTTTAAACTCATTCATTTCATTCAACATTTTCTGCCTTACAATTTCTTCACAACAACATGTTCCACGTTCATAATTATTGGCTTTGCCTAAGGTTTTATACCTAGAAACTAGATTTGTTTGTGGTCTAGATTACTTACGTGCTCGACCTGATAGTTGTATGCATGGGGAAGAAAAATGTCAAAATAATGTTAGGTTGGCATATGGGCTAGCTAGTGGGCCCGTATTGGATGTGATGGAAAGTCAGTGAATGGGCTGATGGATACGTTACCAAGTAACCTGGACCTTCCTAACGTTATGGCTGATATTGGTTGGATGCATTTGGTTGACAACTCTAGAGTAATACTTATGAAATCTAAGCAGAAATAAGACTATAGAAACAGTCAAGAATTGAAGAAATAAAATTTTTCTCAATAATATCAAGTTACCTAAGAGAAAATGATAGACCTTGAAAATAATTGAAACTTAAATGAAGGAAAACCAAAGTTTTACTACCTTTCGAGATACAACTTCTGGCTTCGATTTACTACCTTTACTTACGGTAATCCCTTCGGTGAAAACGGTCAAAGTTTTCTGATTTAGAGTTCGTCGAAAGAGAGTTTTCTGCGGTTGACATTCAACCCTCCATGAATTGATACTATAGATGTTAATCATATATGATAGAAAGTCACCTCAGCTCTATTGTTTACGACTGTGAATTACTTTGCTTAATTTAGCTGAATAGCAATGTCGAATGGTATCAAAATATTTTTAGACTTTCGCAATTGATATTGCAGAGGGCATGAAATATTTTTTATTTATTTATTTATTTTTTTTTGCGCCAAAGTGTTATAGTATGGTTTATAAGAAAATGGAGTGTACTCGTGTCATGTTCATTTATTTTATTATATTATTTAAATAAAATTTACATTAATAATTTATATTATATATATAAAAATATTTATATATTTATATCGTATTATATTTTAATTATTTTTTATATCGTATTAATGCAATTGTGTTGTATATGTTATTTTAGGTCTAATCTTCAATGCTATTGTGGTATACTTTCAGCTAGGCTTCCAAGGAAAATGCATCAATCATTTGTAACATCTTATATTTATTATGAGTTTTAAAATTCAAATGTTTTCCTCCATGATTTTCTTTAAACAAAGTGTTATGAATTCATCTATTTTCATTTCAATTACCGTTAAAAATCCACAAAGAATGCCATTTTAGATAATGTCAATATATTTTTATTTGAAAAAAAAATTAATTTAAAAATAAAATGATTTAATTTTTTTTGTTTCACATGAATGTCGTCGAGGTGGCAATTATGCTTTATACATAATATATATATATATATATATATATATACACACACACACATATTGATGATGAATGATACTAAATGAATTTAAAGTATTTTAAAAAAAAATTATGCAACTACAAATTGAATTTTAAAATATAAATATAGAAGTTACTGTTTCATATTATTACAAGAAATTGATTCACGCTCTTTGGCTTCTTTATTGAACAATTGTATCAAAGCTAAGCATATATATTATCTGTTTTTATGCATTAATAGCATATAAATTTATATATTATCAATAAATTAGATCATGTTATTTTGTTAAAAAAAATTTTAAAATAAATACAAAAAATTTTTATTTTAATAAAGTAACATCAAATATAAGTACATGTATATAAATATATATATATTTGAATTTATCAAACTTTACCATGGGTGAAAAAAGTTTAAGTTAATTTTTTTTAAAAAAAAGTAGCTTTTAAGTAAATAGTTAGTCTTAATGGGTAATAACCTTTTAAAGAATTAAAAAAAACTAAAATTTCACTAATTTTAGTTTATATTATAATTATTATTCGACTTATATATAATTTTCTTAATTAAGACACATTTATTTGTGATACCGACTTAGTCAGATACATTATAATAATGTATATATATAATTTATTAACAATAGTGTAAAATTAAATTAATTGTATACAATTTTTATATTGTTTTATATAATTAATATTTTAACAAATTAATTATTTTATTTAATAATATAATCATATTTGTTATGCATGTATTTTGATTTGATTTGATATTTTCATCGTATCCATTGAAAATATTGTTTTAAAATAATTTTAGTGGTTAAAAGTTTTTCATATTGAATAATTAAATATTTTAAATTTATTCAAAACTTGACGAACATAATTTATATAAATAGAATATGAAATATAACGATATAATTAAACAAATATAAATTGCACAAAAAGTTTCCTTCAATTGAGTTGATTTATATTTACACCAAAATATTGACGAGAGTCAAAATAATTGGAGACAGAGAGTGAGAAGGCCCCCATAACAAGGGCTCCAAAGCCTAAATTTGAGTTTCAATGTATGTCTAGATGGTAAAAAAAACAGATCTAAACACTAGTTCTTGATGAACTAGCCTTCCGGGATTGCATTAGATCGACTGTTTAATCATTTCAGACATTCCTAACCTCTAAAGTCTTTGAATGTTAATCCACAGATGCAAGTGTTCTTGGCGATGCTGCCATTGTTGTCGTCTACTTCCTTGACCACATAAAGATCTGCAGGCGTTCCATGAGGGAATCAGGAAGGAAGCAATACTTTCTCTACAATGGTAGTTTCAGTTTTCCAGAAAACGTTCCAGGAAGGGCTATCTCAAATTGTTTGCGTTCGCCATTCCAATAGCATCAGTTGTTGAAATACAGCCGTTTTCGCCTTTCTCTTGTCCTGCTGGTGTGAGGAGCTGATTCACCACCGGAAACTCTTTGCAGGCAAAAATTTTAAAATTTTGCTCCACTGGTGTGAACTAAAAAAAAAAAAGAAGCAAATATCAATGCCAAATTCTGCAGGGAAAAATAAAATAAGAAAACAAAGTAGACAATAACATAAGCTAAACAGTGAAACAGTATACCAATCACAATTTAAATGAAAATCAAGAGCAATGACTAGTAACCTATTTTTAATTTTTACCAGATGATTGTCTACATTAATGAATTTCAAACAGTAAACTCCTAGAGTTAGATATGCTGCCAAGCTATGTGACCCAGACTCAAAGATGAATTTCGGATACAGATATATATCCAGTAAGAGTACACTCAATTTTTTTGTAAGTTTCTAATATACTTAGAAGATCATACTCTTATGCCCATGTTTGACTATGTGCGAACACAGGTACTTCAAGAAAAATGATAAATCCAAGTAAAATAGGTGCCAACAGCCAGGTGATATCTAACAAAAGAAATCCTTGACTATACAACAAATAACCATGCGAATGCTTCGTAATCCTGGGAAAGAAAAAGGAAAGAACAGAAAATACCTTTTCAGCTTCAATTTGTTTTTGTAGGTAAAATCTCTTGATTCTTACACATTACTACTACAAACGAACATCCAATGTCTTGAGTGATAACAAAAACATCATTGATATATTATCTCCTTATATATCATCCTCAGAAACTGGAGTAAAAAGGTCTTCAAAATGCACTCTTAAAGCAGGTTCCTTCCATTCTAAGGAATCCCACCAATCCTTCTCACCTTTAATCACCTTTAGAGTGTGTTTCAACTTTGAATCTAAGTTGATTTTCTTAAAATTAGGGCAGTTGAATACACTGATATATTCAAACAAGGGCCAGACACCTTCTTGAATATTATCTAATGCAGGAAGGTAGTGAAGAGTTAATCTTTTGAAACTGGAGTCAGAAATGTGACTTGATTCAATGGTCATATCATCCATTATGATTTTCTCGATTGATGTACAATCATCAACTGTCAACTCCTCTAGGTTTGAGATGAATTGAAGCATGGAGCTTTTCAAGACATATTTCAACTTCGGACATGCATGCACGTACAAAGTTCGTAGCATAGCGAAGCTTCCTTCTGGAACAACACCCTCGCAGATGTATTCCAAATTCCACAAATAATGAATACTCAAGTGCTCCAGGCACGGAAATACAGCATCAGTAAATTCCTCCTTCTCCACAATAGCTTGAACAGCGGGACATTCACTTACAATGCAGTATTTCAACTGATTCATGTTGCCAATCCCAAATTTTGATATGCTGCTTATGTCCAGGTGATGATCTAAATAGAAAGCAGAGCAACAGTGTAGTACTTTGACAATTGCATCAGGTATCTTCTCAGCATTAACAAATCTCAAGCATTGGCCTATTAGACCATAATCAAGCTCCACATAATCAGGGACCCGTGAGACAATACGCTTAACATCATGGCCGACCACAAAATTGTACTCAATCAAGTGTTGATTAATCCATGCTACACTTTTTTGGAGGAACAGTTCAAGAAGCTCTACTTCTGGGAAATAAAAAGAGAGAGAAGTTAACTCCGTCAATTTACACACCTCAGAAATGATAGATTTGACACATTTATCCCACCGCTCATCTCCTGGGCACACCTTAATCCCTAGTGATTGCAATGCACTGAGCCTAGATATTATCCCACTAGAAATCAAGCATTGTGGTAACTTAACATACTCACTTCGGTTGATAGATCCATAGAAGCATACATCAAAGTACGTCAAGGAGGCTAGCTCACCGATCTCATCAGGTAATATGTTGATCTCAGTGCCTTTAAGATCGAGTATTTGAAGAAGTTTGAGGGATCCAATATCAGAGGGAAGCATAACTAGGCGTTCACAATGACGAAGGATGAGAGTTTCCAGGCTAATAAGCTTAGAAATTGTTTTTGGCAGAAACTTTATTCTAGTATTTGATAAGTTTAGCACTTTCAAACATGACATGTTGTCAAAAAAGGACACGGGTATGACTCTCAGCCTGAAATTTCTTTGAAGAAACAGTGTCAAGAGTCTAGGGCAACTTGGTCTCTCGGGCAAAGTGGACAACTTATTATCCATCAAAAAGATCATATTTGATTTTTCCCATTCCTCCAACGAAGGTGGCCCGGTCAGACCAGAACCAGCTCTTAATATGAATTGATGACCATTAGGAATAAAGAATCTATTGCTCTCAGGGCTTTCATGTGGTCCGAGCAATGCATGATTTCCACGATTCACTGGTTTTGAGTAAGCTCTCAACAGAAACTGACTACCTTTTTCCTGTGACAAGATACCCAGTGCCAAGTCTCTCATCATGTCATGCATTTTGATGGAATAATTGATAGTACTTTCCAACAAAAAGGCATGTACAAGAACACTAACTATCTCATGGCCCCTCTTATAAGCATCAGCTGTATTCCCAGCAATCAAACCTTCTTCGATAGAATACTTGACAAATTCAGAGATATTAACCTCTTGATCTTCAGAAAATAAAGCACAATGAAGGAAGCAACTCTGCATATCATTAAAATCCAATCGGTCAAAACTGAATTTTAACAATTGGATTATGTCATTATGGTTTCTCGGATCTCTACAAGGCCTTGAAAATTGCTTGAATGCTTGCTCCCATGCAAAGAAATTTTCTTCCCCAGACAAAGCTCTTCCCGTGGCAATAACCAGCAGAGGCAGGCCCCCACACTTCTCAACAATACCTTGAGCAAAGGGCCGGATAGCTGCTGCATCGACAATGCCACCTACTTGTTCACGAAACAATTCCCAGGCTTCTTCATTAGAGACAGTTTCAACTTCAACCACATTAATTACATGCATGTCATCACAAACCTCTAACTTTCTAGTTGCCAGTACCAACGCACAGCCATTTCCCAAGCTAGGATCAGGTATGCCAACTGCTTCTAAGTCTATCCTCTCCCAGACATCATCCAAAACAAGCAAAAACTTTCTGCCTTCCAAATCTTGGAACAATTCTTCTCCAATTTCAGAATCAGCCTCGAAATCTTTTGATAATTGCCTTAAAACTTCATGTTGCATCTTCCTTATACTCCAATATTTTGATACTGTCACCCAAATGATCAAATCAAACATGTCCTTTGTCCAGGGATGATTTATAAAGGCTTTCAGCACAGTAGTCTTGCCAACCCCTCCACTGCCATAAACACCAATTCTTCTGACTGTATCATCATTCAAAAGTTCCAAAATCTTCAACACAGTGCGCTCAACAGTTGTCTTGGCACCCACTTCTGGTTCACATAACCCCTGTCTGTCTTCAGTTTGAAGAGGATCCTCAGTCTCTGATTCATCAGTAAGTAGGATTTCATCTCTTATTAAAGATCTTACTGCAAGTGGTTCTACTATGTTTATATTGCTTTGGTGAAAGGCGGATGCTTCCACTTCAATACTAGGTTCCACTGATTGCTTGACTCTGATTGGTAATTCAGATATTTGAATTGCTGCTGGTAAATCAGTCTCTGATTCTGTTTCATGACTGCATGAAATTTCTTCAATTTCATCAAGTGTGGGCTTGAAAATTTCAGGTGACAAAGATGGTTCCATTTCTTCTTCAAAAGAAATAAGCTCAATCTCATATCCAGGTGCTGGTAAGTTGTCATTTCGTGAAGATGATACCACCCCATGCTTTGTCATGGTGCCTACGCTAGATGAAGAGATCTCAACTGTTGGCAACAAAGGGTCTTTAACTGCTGCAGATGCCTTTCCACTAACCACCCCAGAATTACCAGACACGGGTGATTGCATGTCAACCATAGATCCAACTGTTGCAATTGATCCTGCTTCGTTGATCACCTGAGATTCCACAGATACAAATGGTTGACCACCCTCAGGTTCAACCGATGAGGATGCCATTAATGTTTCTTTCACAAAATATTTATCACGCGGTGTCTCTTTCTGCTTTCCAACTTCCTTTCGCATAGCATGAGATATTCCCGCTTCTAAACCAGCCTCACCTTGATCTCCAGATTTCCTCAAGTAAGCATTTGCAGTTCGTTCAGCAAGTCCAAAACTCTTGCCCTCAATCATTGAAGAACTCGTTGTTCTAATTGCCCCTGGCAACGGAGAACTGTCCAAGAGACGGGTAATTTCATCAAGCGTATTCATCAAATCAGCATGTGGTTGTTTCATGGGAAACCCCAAATTGTCCGAAGTCTTCTCATTGAAGTTTAGTAATTTGCTTGCACTAATTTCAAACTCTCTCACCTTGATCAGCCATTCTTGACTTTCTTTTGTTCGTGTCGTCCCAAGCATTAATTCTTTGATCATTTCTTCCTTCACAGAATCTCGTAGATCAAAAAGATATTCAGTCTTCAGTATAAGTGACGGATAAATCTTGTTCTTGCTTTTTGGACGTGCGACTTTCTTACACCAAGAAAACACATTTGAAAGACGGCTATCCTGCCTAAAATCCATCCCACCTGCATAAGATAAACCACCAAATTAAAAGCATATAAAGCTATGTTACTTGGATTCAAGTGTAAGTTCGATAAGAGTACATGCCTGACACAGGTATTTTCAATTTATTCCAAGTTATATTTAACATGCTTGGAGAGTTAGATCTCCATGCCCATGTCCAAATTTATGTTAGACACGGATAATTTAAGAAAAATGAAGTGCCAGAGCAACATAGATATGAAGTCAACCACTCTAGTATAAACCTTATATAATTTGTATCTACTTTAAACCGCGATTAATGGTATAAATCATAAAGTACTAAATTGAAGTTTATTAGCGTATAAAAGTTTAAAAAAACCTTTATTTTCTAGTTTTATAGAAGATCAGAAAATTTCCAGAAAAAACAAGAGTTTCCGAAACTTAAAATGTTCATCATTCAGCAAAACCTCAAATAAAATTCAATTATTTACATTATTTCATCTTAAACTCACACATTCAAGGAATATATATATTATATATATGTAAAATTGTTTTCCCTTGACATAAGATTTCAATTATTTGCCTGACAGATGATTCAAATTGACTTCCTTGAATTACTGAACGGAGAAAAGCTTCAAATAAATCCGATTTAAATCCACAAAGAGTTGGGCGAACAAGCATCTAAAAGTAATAAATCGATATCAGAGTCAAAATATAAGGGAAACTAATTAATTTAATTTATTTTCAACAACCTAGAAATGAAAAAAAAAAAAAAGGAAAATTATAGATCTAGAAAGCCTAAACTAACCGAAAAGTTTCAGCCTCAAGCCGGAAACAACCAGCGGCCACCGCAATTAGCGACGTATGCGAAAAGCAGAGCCAATCAAAGGGCTAAAATTCCAAGGCGTAATCTTGTAGCGCCCGACCCGAATAATTGAACTTAAAGTTATGTTAATGAATGCTGACTTGAAATTGTTGTGGTTTGACGGTTCTATCCGAAAATAATAGTTTAATTGCACCCTGTTGAATTTTAGTTATTAAGAACAGCAAGTGCAATTTCGTAAATTCACTAGCCTTTATTTTTTTTTTATACTTTTCGTAAATCTAGCAATGTAAAGGTAGGCTGAGTTCGTTGGATTTGGAAACAATAGGTTTGCTCCATAGTCCATTGAGGGAATTCAACTTGAATTTGAGACGGTTATAATGGCGGATTCAATTGCGTCTGCACTCCTTCAATCGCTTCTCAACAGGTTGGATTCAATTTTCCTTTCATTTGGCGACGGCGACGAGATGTTGACCAGGTCGCGAAGCGTTGTGGCAGCAGTCAAAGACTTAGCTGCAGTGGCGGAGCAGCGATTCGAGATGGCGGAGGAAATCAAACGGTGGCTGACTGAAGTCAAAAGTTTGGCTTACCAATTGGATTATCTGTTGGATAACTTTGAACAGCAATTGCGCGAGGTAAGGAATCGAAAATCAATATGTTGTTTTGGCTTCCTCACTAGAAATGGAAACCGGCGTCCGATAGAGGATGTACTCAAGAAGTTGGCCACACTCGCCAGCGAAGGCGATTGGTCTTTGGAAAGTAATTGGAGACCAGATCTTTATTTTCGATTGAACTCTGGAACTAGACTTGTAGGTTCAGAACCTAAAATTGTGGGCAGGGATTCGGACAGGGACAAGATAATAAGTTTATTATTAAGCAAGACCGAGAAGAAATGTCAGGTGGTCTCTATAGCAGGCGTTGGGGGAGTGGGAAAAACAACACTAGCTCGTCTTGTTTACAATGATGATGAACTAGGGCGTAATTTCAGGTTCAAGTATTGGGTTTCTCTAGGAAATAATCTTCGTGTCAATGTTGAAAGGATTGGGGAAGCGATTTGCTCTCGAAAATTTTTGAGCTTGAATGACTTGGAGGATGGTGTTAGACGGCAACTGGTGGGGAAGAGATTTTTGGTTGTGCTTGATAATTTGTGCATTGAGGAGATGGATCCATGCATCATGTTAATAGAATTGTTTGATATGGTTTCTCCTGGATCTGCTGTTATAATCACGACTCGCTCAACTGATGTTGCAGATGCTTTTGGTCCTTTGTATTACTTGCAACCTTTGCATGATGCAGATTGTTTGGATATGTTTTGGAAGGTGGCATTGTTACCCATGGAAGAAAAGGATGAAAAAGAGAATACTGAATTGTTACAAATTAGCGAGATTCTTGTTGCAAACTGTGGAGGGTTGCCTCTTGCTGTGAAGATACTCAGTGCTTTGTTGCCTTATAATGGAGAGATGGACGATTGGTTATCCACTGCTGCTCTTGTTACTCTGGAGCTGCAAAAGTATAGTTATACTTCCAATCTTTTGCCAGTTATGCGCCTCAGTTATGATTTTTTACCATCCAATCTGAAGCAATGCTTCGCGTATTGTTCAATATTCCCAAGAGAATTTTGGATCAGCAAGGAGAAGTTGATGCAGTTGTGGATTGCTGAGGGTTTTTTGCAAGCCAGTGGCTCATGTGAAAGCGTTGATGACATAGCGGAGGACTGCTTTATGAAATTGTCGCAACGGTTATTTTTTGAAGACATAGTAAGAGATGATTCTGGGAACATATTATGCAGAATGCATGATGTAGTGTACGATTTTGCATTGGCTGTTAGTTCCACTACATGTTCAGTTATGGGAGTTAGAGGTTTCAAAAATGTTTCTGCAGAACTTCATCACTGCTCCCTGGCATTTGAATCTGATCCTTCAGCACGTCTAAGATATTTGAGTAAAAAAGAAGACTTGCGGACTTTACTTTTATTGTCCAGTAAGTTTGATGGTTTCCCTGATACAATTTTCTCTGGACTTGGCCACCTGCGTGTATTGGACCTTAGCCAAAGTGCCATTTGTGAGTTGCCTGTTTCTCTAGGTGATTTAAAACACTTGAGGTACCTCGACCTATCTCACACATATATGAGAAAGATACCGGAAACCATTAGTAACTTGAAGTATTTGCAGACGTTGGAACTCTCAAATTGTTACAATCTTGAAGAGTTGCCCAAAACTGTCCCGCAGTTGACAAGTCTGGTAAATCTCGGTATTTCGTCATGCTGCTCTTTGACTTATTTACCCTCCGGGATTGGAAAATTAGGGCTTCTTAAGAAGTTGCCAGCATTTGTTCTTGGAAAGGGATCTGACAGCGCTAAATTAAATGAGTTAAGTAATCTGGACCTCAAAGAGAGATTAGAGATTAAGAATCTTGAGAATGTGACAAAGGAGGCAGAAGCACAAGGTGCAAAGTTGTTTGAGAAAGTAGGCATTCACTCATTGGGTTTATCGTGGGGTCACAATGGTTTTATGGATACTCAAATGTCTGCCAAGATACTAGAAAACCTCAGCGCACCCCAAAACCTAAGATATTTTTGTCTAAAAGGGTACAGAGGTTCCAGGTTTTCATCGTGGATGAACCATGGTCTTCCAAATCTGTTGAGTATTTCATTAATCAATTGCAGTTGTCAAGAACTTCCACCACTTGGACGGCTACCTCTCCTTAAGTTTCTATATTTGAAAGGGATGTCTGAAGTGCGAGCAATAGGCCATGAATTTTATGGGGATGGTGTTATCAGAGGATTCCCTAGCCTGGAACAGCTTGAAATGTATGATATGCCTAACTTGGAGGGATGGAAGAGTATACAAATGGAGAAAACAGAAATCTTCTCTGTTGTCGGTGGACCTTCAGGTCCATTTTCACTTGAAGCTTTCCCTTACCTTGACAAACTTGTGGTCAAAGGATGTCCTAGGTTGACTGCCTTGCCAGTTTTACCAAATCTTAGAAGCTTAGCTCTTTGTGACAGCAATGAGATGCTACTGTGCTCGGTAGCTTATCTTCCATCGCTCTCCTCTTTGGTCATTGAAAAATTTAAGCTTGATTCTTTAACTGATTACTTTAAAAGCTTCTGGTCTATCGAGAAACTGACATTGTTCGATTGTGATCATCTGGATTATCTATTTGACGGCAACCAAGCATTTTCTTCTCTAAAACATTTGAGTATTATGTACTGCGATAGATTGATATCATTGCCTTGGAACCTGAGTAAGCTGACTTTTCTTCAGAGATTTGATGTAATGGAGTGTGGACAATTGAAGGACATTTCTGTTTTGCAATCCTTTAATTCTCTTGAGGAATTAAATATTGCTGGTTGCCCAATGTTGCATTCAGTACCATCTGGTGTACATAATCTTACCAATCTCCAGAAGTTGGTAATCAAAGGGTGTCCTGCTTTACAAAGAAATCTGGAAATGGAGAATGGCGAGGCCCAGTTGAAGATTGCACGTATCCCATGTGTAGAGATAGAACTCTAGGGAGTTTCTTCGTGAAGAAGGTTAGAGACTGAAGAAGCCAAATGTCAACTATATCTCTTGCAAATCACCTACAGGTCTGTCAGCTCAAACTCAACCTCTTGTTTCGCTCACATACACCTTTACAAAGATGCATAACAACTTAAACTACATCTTTCATCGAAGCCTTTTGCGTCCCAAATTATGATATACTATGAGTTGGGAAAGAAAAGTTTTGAGTAAATGGAGGTAAACATAACAGTTTGTCATCAATATACCACTCAGGAACCATTACTAAAACGATTATTGTATTAAATACAGGCAGTAGGGTTTAAAATTTACACTATTGGGTGTATATGGTTGACCTGTATTAAATTATTAAGTTGGAATAATTATTTATTTAAGTTGAAATTGGCAATCATGTATACCTGCCTTTTGGGCTTTATAAACTTCACTTCTGGTTTATTGATAGTAATCTTTAATAAAATTCATCTAAATCCTGCAATTCAAGCATTTGGCTTCAAATCTATGTAGGCAAATAGCTATCTATAGCAATTAGTGTTTCCAACCATCCATTCAGACCTGTTTTTCTTATGCAGTAATATAGTTGTAGTTAAATCCTACAAGTCATGGTATACAACTTCAAATCTCTGCGGCTACTGGTAGCAATTGAGGTTTCCAATGTTCCATTCAGACCGTTGTCATATTCTGTGCCGGAGCAGTGGCTTTTGCTACATCTACTCTCATAGCATGTTCCCAAGTTCTTCCCTCATAAAGGTATATATTATTTTACTGGGTTTCGTGGTTCATAATATATATATATATTTGATATTTGAGGTGTCAGGGTTTGATCCCTGGTCATAGGAACTAAGATTCCGGTGCTCTACTAACAAACCACATGGCTGTTGGCAAAACATTCAAATTGCTACCAGTAATTAATTGCTATATTTGTTTTCCTGCACCATAAGTTTTCCAGGGACATCTCTCAAGGCAATGAAGTTGGTACACCGACATGGTCTGAACAGTCATGATAGATTTATACCTTTAAAAGAATGGCAGGGAAGGATGATGGAATGCAGTGCCAATGCAGAAATATTTGAAAGAACAAATGATATTTTCTTACCGAAAAGTGTTTTCTCTTCATGTTTGGGGGACCAGAACTATTGATGTCCAAATTGATTGTGGTCTTTTGAGGAGATCTGCAAAATAGAATGGTCAGGGGCGTCGAGTACCATTAGGGTCCTTTATGGATATGGCAAGAACTTGTGTGTGCTGGCCTGCTGGGTTCCAATGCTGGTTTTCACTATTATAGACATTGTTCAAGCAACCAAAACTTGTATCCATTAAAAACCTAGCAATTCATGTATCTGTATTTTATTAATGTATTTTTTTGTCATAATCATGTTTAAAGTATTTTATATTTACATAAATTTTAGTATGTTAATAATTCTTATTATATAGATTTTGAGTATTCGTGTATTTCTATAGTGTTTGAATTATTTTGTTCAAATTATATTTATGTAATCATGTCTAATATTGTAAATATACCATGCGCTTAATTGTTGTAGACTTCAGATTCTGGAGTTAAATGCAAATCAACAATGCATACCCGAGAAGTTATCCTATCGAACGAAGAAAGGAAGACCGCTATACCATTATTACATGTACTTCAAAATATACTTGGCGATGAAATTTTTTGTAACCTAAAGTGAAAAGCAGGAACTTGGGAATACGTATTAGAACATATTAACCATCACGTTCATTGGACATGTCCATGGATAAGACAAAAAGGATCGAAATTGATTAAATAATCTGTTAAAAATTCTATCAATCAATTAAATAATCTTTTAAAGTTCTATTCAAGACTCTGTCTATACTTTTACCAGATATACTAATGAGCCTAATAAATTGTTTAACGTCAAGTTAAATTGTATTGATTTCTTAATATTGAAAATTATAATTTAAATGTTAATTCATATATTTATATGATGTTTATATATTTTGTTAATACGAGTATAAGATATTTTTTATATTTATATAATTACGATAAGTTAATAATTTATCTCCCTTTCTTGATGTCACTCTTTTTAAATTTCATATATGGGTTTTTTTTAAAGACATCATATGGTATCAAATTTAACCATCCAAGTATAACTACAAAGACCAAAATTGATTGTTTTGTCACTAATAGTCTTTTATACTACTTAGTAAACTCTTTATCTATTTCTTGTCATTTAGCTTCTTGTTTTTATGTCGCATTCATTCAAATCATCATCGTAAGACACCCTTAGTTGTGGGAGAATACCTCTGCCTGCACTGCAGCTGCATTGTTTGCATGCGGAGGACGATGACAGCAGGTTTTGGAGCGGGAGGTTTGGCAGATGAAGGTTTTTTATGGACTTTACAATGTTAACTGATATCTGCAAATGAGAATTTGATCATTAAAGAATGTTCAAAAGAAAATGGAACCTTGTGACTTGGTTTCTTCGACCTTCATGGAATCAACGGATTCTATAAGTTAGGCAATATTTTCAGGGAACATATCCGGTAACTCTGGCTTCTAATCAGCCTGCATGAAGAATTCCGAGTAAGGAAAAGTGCATATGAAACCACTCACGAGAAGATAACTAAACAATCACAATACTCGCCTGGAACAACTTGTCAAAGACCTTTGTTAAAGAATAACGATCCGTTGTAGTTAAAAACAATAACAACGGGAATCACAAATTAATAAAAGAACAGTCCGGTTAATAATGGTTACCCTTCAATCTGGTCAAAGAGTTAATATGATATCAAACCCCTCTATATAGGCATACTAAAGAGAGAGGAGAGAATAAAAATCTACATTACTTAAAACTTCTTATTTTTTTAAAGTATTTATGTTCAATACTTATATGCAGCATGTTTTTGGATATGAGTTTAGATTTTGAAACACTCGATGGCCTATTTCATTATTTAAAAATATTTTTATTTTAGTATCTATATATTTTTATCATTTAATTTAAATAAAAACATTTTTATTAATAACTAGTAATTCAAAATGTATTAGATCAATTCGGTTTGAATTTGTTAAAAAAAAAATTTTGTTTAGGGCCCAACCAATATCGGGTGAATAGCTTAACTCATTGAACAAATTTAATTTAAACGTATCATATCTTGTTTATTACATTATTTTTGAATTTATTAAATATATCATATTTATATTATATTTTCATATTATATCGAAATTCGAAGGAGGAAAATCTTACAAACTAAAATGAGCTTAGTGCAGCCAATTCTAGCAAAACCAAAACTTTCTAAAAATTAAAAAAAAAAAAATCTCTCTAATGACAAATGCCTCAATCTATATACAAATTTAATTTCTAGGGTTTATACAAAATCCTACTACTTTATTTTTTGAGAAAAATGAATAAATAATAAAAAAAAATTAAACAGAATTTGGCGTTTCCTCTGATTCTCTATCTGATGAAAGATCTACTCCACTCCATTTTTTATATAATGTAATCAACAAGAGGATTCCAGCTTGACAAGTCAAGCCACATAGTAAGCCTATCCATAAACCCTGTACCAAAGGAAAACCAAAAAAAAGGAAACCAAATTAGAAAATTCAGACTTTTACATATGTTTTTCAAAATATTATATATTATGATATTTGAATTTATGGATATATATATAATTAACATGAATATATTTAATTTTTAGTAAGTTTTTTGTATTTATTTAAAAAAATCTTATTTCTATACCTATATCTGCATATATGATTGACATATGTATAAAATGAATTAAGAAAAAATAAAGAGTATGGATGAAATAGAATATACATATATATATAGATGATTTTTTTTAAAAAAATTATATGTTATGTTACCTTAGACATAGATTTAATTATATGATGGATATTGGTATTTGCTCAACATAAGTATATTTAATTTTTTAAAATTTTTTTCGTATATTTAAAAGCTCATAATTTCGTATTCATGCCTAATATATGTATTACATAGTTATTGATAAAGTTGTTCACTCCGAAAACTCATATTACTATTTAAAAATAGTAAAAAATTATTTTTATATTAATATTTATATTTAACTTTAAATAAAAATTATTTTTATTATATAAATAGTATTTTTAGTCAAACGATTAGAATTATCGAATTCTTACCCAAGCCCGTATTAAGCTGAGCTCATGCTGGCCAAACATACTATCAATCATAAATAAGTCTAGACTTATCAAACATTATTTTTAAGAAAAAGAAAAGTACCACTAATATATATATATATACACATACATACATATATGTATGTATATATGAAGATTCGTTGGTTCCTAACCTTACTGTAAAATTTAAGTTTAAATCCAAGAAGAAGTGAAATAGGAAGGCCAATAATATAGAAACACCCCAAGTTAATCCAAGCAGCTAAGTGTTGCCAACCACATCCTCTGGCAACCCCTGAAAACATCAAAATCATTAATCATTAAATAAATAAATATATATATGTGTATATATATATATAGATGATTGTTTCAGTTTTATGACAGCAAATACAATTGATAATATGAACAATGCTTGCTAAAACGGAAAATATATTTGATTATTGGGGAACCTGATAAGACGCATTGGATGATATCAATTGCTATGGAGGCTGCAAGTAGGGGAGTCATTGAGGCAAATATCTTTATCACTGTTGAGCTTTCAGTGAAGAATCCAACCCAAATGTTATGACCAAAAGTTATTGCTAGAACAGCTATGGCGGCAAGAAGGATTGATAGCTTCAAACTTACACACATGGCGTTTTTTGCTTTCTCAGGATTTCCAGCTCCCAATTCGTTTGACACCCTTATGCTGTCAACAAAGATGGGTTTTTCTTCTTCTTTATCACAACCTTTTTTTTTATCAGTTTTAGATCCTCAGAAATTGATAAACTAGTTTGCAGACTAACCTGGCAGATGCACTAAGACCGTATGCAATCATATAGGAAATAGCTTCTATATTCAGGCTACAAACACCATGGACAAATATAAATTCATTATAGTCGATAAAGCTTGGAGAATTTATTGAAATCAATGTGCTAAACAGTTTGAAAAGATTGCAATGAACTCAACTTTCAATTCAAATTGTTTAAAATTTTTCGAAAAAAGATAATAGAGAAGCCTACCATATGGCAACCAATGAAGAATTGAGTTTCGGATTTGGCATCAATCCTGCTAAAAGTACAAGCACCTCGAAAGCCAAGTACTCCAGACTAGCAAAGAAAAGAAAAAAGAAAGTTAAAATAATTGAGCTTGATATACATATAAATTCAAGTTATAGGAAATTTTAAAGATCAATGATAGTTAAGTTTGAGAAATTAACTCACAACACCATTGCTGCCGAGGGTATGGCTAGTTTCAAAAGTGTGAAGATGTGACGAAATGATTCGAACGACAATCCTCTCCGGGTTTTCTTGAGTCTCTTGCCGAAGATGACATAGATTAGCAACAAAAGAAATGAAATCCAGATCGAAATCGATGCTGCCAAGGGAGCTCCTTTCAAACCCATGGAGGTTCGATGAACCAGAAGGTAAAGGATCACGAAATGGAGGCCAAATGAGAGCCCCGAGAAGAGCACCAAAGGGATGGTAATGCCTTGAGCCTGGCAATATCTCATGAAGTTTTGCAGGAACCCGAAGGCAAATAAACCGGGGATGAGGTACTTGATGTACATTGCAGCTGCGTCGGCAACTTCGGGATCTTGACGAAGTAGCCGAAGGATGTATTCGGTGAAGAGCCATGGGATGGAAATCATGATCGAAACAATGAAAGAGATTTGGCACGATGTTTGAAGATAAACTCCCAATTGTCTGTACATTTTGGCTCCAAATGCTTGACCACAAAGAGTTTCCAATGCCCCACTTAATCCCGTCTGATAATAAAACATTAAATAATATAAAAGAAAGTAAATAATATATACACACACGCACATATATATATATATATATAAATATGATTAAATGGATATAGATGGTGGAGTTACCATTAAACCAAAACCAGTGACAGTAGCCCACGAATTGGCGAGTGCGGAACCAGCAAGCTCTAGTTCACCGAGGTGGCCAGCGAACATGACCGAAACCAACGTCATCGAGTAAATGAAAACATAGGCAACGATCAATGGCAATCCAATCACGATTTGTTTCTTGGCCTCGTCCGTATCCAAAATCTTGTTTTTCCATTGCCTTCCACCAGCACCAGCTCCATTATTATTTCGTACTGGTTGTTGCTGTTGTCTCTCGACATTATCATTGAGCTGATCAAGATTTTGAGTAGTCGAAATTGCATCCATGGCCGAAGCCAGAAAAAGTCCAAATTGATCGGCCAAATAATTAATAAATTTAGAAAAATAAGAAGGAAATGATATGGTCAGAAATCAGATTAATTTGGATAAGAATTTATGGAAGAAAAACAAGGAGGATTTGACAGCTAGTGAGTGTGCGACTAATTCACTCGAAAATTGTTTAACACACAAAAATATAAACCCGGAGATGTTGTAATACTTGTGCATTCACCGGATTTGGAGACTTGGATTTTTAGATTTTATAAACGGATTAATAGGATAAAAAATAAACGTGCTAAAAATAAAAATAAATCAATTAATTAAAAAAATTAAACATATAGTAATCTCTCGATATTACTGCTCGTAAAATTAAAAAAATTTCATTATCAAACTAAAATTTGAAAGCAAAAGCCAATTAATCAAAATCAAATATGAATCTAAATTATTAAGAATCTTTAACCTTTTCTTTCTTTGGGTACAATTTTTAGGACAAAGAGATGTTTCTATGCTAGGCATTGTAATTAAAATTATATAGTTAGATAAGTTTCATTTATTATCAATCAAAATAAGGGACCTTAATGTAAAGTAATTAATTTTCACGATTCGATAGAAAGGGTTTATATAATAA
>JAQSVH010000008.1:15438629-15449459 GCA_029448705.1 Adansonia digitata
ATTTGAACTGCAAAGTTACCCAAAGTCTTCGTTAAAATATTCATGTACGACATATATTTTATACGAAGTATGATCCTCTTAACATATAAAAAAGTTAAAAAAAAATTAAGCATATTTATGGTGCCCCTTGAGAAACCCATAACACGGTTAACAATTTGAACTGCAAAGTTACCCAAAGTCTTCGTTAAAATATTCATGTACGACATATATTTTATACGAAGTATGATCCTTTTAACATATAAAAAAGTTTAAAAAAATTAAGCATATTTATGTAAAATACATATCTGTATTCAATACTCACTTTTGAGTTTGGGTAACAAAAAACACTGTTTCTGTAATTGACTTGCTTTAATCTTTGCCTGTTGTTGAAACACACTGGAATGACACTATTAGGGATAACAGTTCAAGAGTTATGGTTGGATTTCAGAGGGATTTACCTTTTTTCTTTTGCTCCTACCAGGATGGAGATACTTACAGCCTGAGAAACCGAGGTTTATGCCTTGTTCCGATCTCGTGCACTTTCGGAGTTGCTGGAAGCAACGGTGCTGATATTTGGGCTCCGATCAACACCACATCTCCCAAATTTGACAAAGCTTATCTCACACAATTCAATTGACATTTTATTTACATATAAATTAAATTAGAAAGAAAACAATAGATGTTTCGTTGAATATGAAAATTGAAGTTGCCATTAGCCCATTACATGGAAAAAATGCATTACAAGAACCTCACCCTGTTACTTCCCTTCTAAAGAGACGGGGTTAAGTTAACATTGTACAAACCTAAGGCTATTGCCAAAAAAAAAAACCTGGTAGCTTCTACATATGAACATTACATTACTTACTTTGAAAAGCAAAAATAAATATTATACGAAAAAATCAGAGGAAATTAATTACCAGAGTTTAGTCTAGTTGATATCTTGTATAACTGAGGGTGAGGATGACGTGTTATTGGTGTCAGCACTGGTCGTGTGCGAGTTGATATATGAGCGGGCGACGTCCAACATCAACTCAACCTCTTTCTTGTACTACACGAAGAGACAGAAACTATTAAAATTTGACCTCTTCAATGGTAATTTACAAAACGAAGAAAAGTTCTTGGAAGAATGGAATTCATGATTTTGATCAGCTAAGCACATAGTTCAACTAGAGCTATACCAACCTCATTAATAGCACCGGACTTGATTTTCGACTGCATCACACACCATTTCTTAAAATGTGCACCTGTAAAAATTGGAACACCCCTTTAGTACAATTCAGTGATATTCGGATGAAGAAAATGTAAAAGTTCAAACTATGTTACTTTAATGGGAGAGGATCCACTGCTAAAAGTGGACATGTTCCTCTCTCCATGGACATGCACCAAGAGCCACATGTCTATGTTGCTCCAACTCTTTATTTTTCTTTAAGTATCCGTGCCGAATACATATTCAGATATGGTTAGATATGACCCTCCGAATACAGGAAAAAAAACTTAGAAAATATTTAACAGACCAGTGTCAGACATATACCCGCATCCAACACTCACACCAGAGTCTGAGTAACATAGCTAATTGTCGTGTTCGTATAAATTGAAAACCATGCAAGGGAAAGGCACGTAAGTCTCTTCTTTTTTCGTTCTTCCACTCCATCATCTTCTGAGGTAAAGGACAGGATTGAAAGACGATTTCCGACAAGAGTTTTATTGGGAGCAGAACTAACGCTGCTGGAAATATTTGTCAGGAGATGTCTCCAAAGGGACACCACAGCAGCTAGAGCTTAAGACTCCAACTTGGAAGTCTCAGATTGAACCCTCTGAAACGAGGGGTGGGATTTGATGGGATGGGAGAGGGCTATCGGCTACCTCTGTTGTGTGGCTCAAGAACCAATGGATCCCTGTATACTGTATAAAAAGTTGTCAAGAAATAAAAAGCCAACGTAAAACCTACCAACTTTAATGTCTAAAACAGACGAATTTTCACCATTGGTCTCTGCACACCATCGGCCATGCACCTGAAACAGCACAAATAAAATCATGTCCAATCATCTTGAAGCTAAAAGGCAAAAAATAGCACCACCATGAGACATATGAATAAGTAAAAAATTCTTCCTAGAGGTTTGCCTTCTTTATTCTCCGCTTTACATCGGCAGGGCAACAACAAACAGGCAAAGCTAGAAAGTAGTTAGAAGATTACGATCAATACTAGTGAAGGTGATAAGCAAGTAAGTTGATGAACAAAGAAAGTAACAAAAGCCAGAAGTGGACTAATGTGGCAGTTTTCAAAAGGACAATGTCTTCGGCAACAATATGCACTGCAATTTCCCCTTGATTGGACTTAGGAGTTGGTGGATGATATGTTTTGGTCTGTCCCAAATGTACAGCTGCGCCAATGAGCATCTGTGAAGTCTAATGTAAGTTATAAGTGCAGTACCTATCTTTGTTGGTACAGATACACAATGCATAAGTTAGTAGCAATGATTTCACTAAAAGGGTAGATTATCAGTGACTATAAGATTGAAGCATCAAATTGTTTTCTTCAAAATATAGGATGATAAATGGAGGAGAATAACCTAGTAAATAACCATCCATGGTTATCTGTAATGTTTGTGGGATCAGAGGCTAATTTATTAATTCATTGGAGTGAGGATTAAGGAATCTCATTTAGACCAGTAAATAATAAGAGAGAAGCAAAAGCAAAACAAGAAAGTGACTGCAGGACCTATAGCAATATATTTGAACTAAGAAGCAAGATGTCCAGGGAGTGGTTACCTCAAAGTAGGAGCCAAATGGAACATCATGTGCCTGTTGCACTGTTTCAAAAATCTACAAGAGAGAAAACTGACTAAATTCAATTAAAAGATAGAATCATCAGAAAAAAGATGCAAAATAACCTAGTGTATCACAAGCCATGAATTTTTTTACTAAGAAGCTGGACAACTTTAAGTTCGTCAAATAAGAATAGACAGAATGAGTGAGAAAGAGGTCATACAAGCTTTTTCTTATCTGATGATAAAACAGAATGCTGATACTCTGTCATGGCAGTGTCGGGAGGACACATGGGACTGTTACAAACGGATCTGAATGTTATCTGTCTCACTTGGCCATCATATTCATCAGCAGCATGCCACTGTCCCAACTGAAAGTAACAGGAGAGTGTGAGTACAAACTTTCGATTCTTTCCAAATAGTGAGGAAAAAGATCCTGGGAAGATTTCCACTAATTTCTACGAGGGATGAGTTCAAGTTCACGCTATCCAAAACATAGGAGATGTTTTGAGTGAGTGAAAATTAATTTAATTTTCAGTATTTTTCCATCAGTTTCCCAGTCACAATTGAACAATCGTATTTTACAAATCAATATAGATGCTTTTGAGACTTGTGCACATCAGCAAAAATACGCAATAATACAAAAGGTGTTTTTAATATAACAAACATGGAAGAATACTAGAATGATCTTAGCTTACCGCAAGATTTGTATCCTTCCGTGCTGAACGATATTCATTAGTAAAACTAGATCCATCACTTAATAATAAATTATAAAACTGCTCAGCAGTGCATGGAAATATATCCTGCAGGAAACATTCATGAATCATAAATATACCAATTCACAACATGATAAAAGGGCGACGGCAGGAAAATATATGATGCATACATTGAAGATGCCAACAAGAACCTCTTCTTTAAGAAAAGCTTGTAATTTTTCAGGTTTAGATGCATTATCTTTGGGAGCTGTAGCTTGCCTTCTACTACCTTTAACAGAGCTACTGTGTGCACGCAATGCTGATTCTGCTCTTTCCTACATACCAGCAAAATAAATCAAATAAAAATTTCTTCATTTGATCAATCAATTTAGGATGAAATTGAAGCATAAATACAAGCAATGACAAAGATCAGAAACAAAGGCATTGATACAGATCAAAAGGTGTCCTTTTCCTCCTAGCAGTATATACATCACCAGCAATTATCTACATGACATTTTATATTTGCTAAATAATGTAATACTTTGAAGAATTGGAGAATAATTCACAGAGAACAGGCAAGAAAACCTTCTTTTCAGCTTCTAACATTGCGTGGTAGTTCTTTGCTGCACGCTGTAATGCTCTTAGGGCATGGTTCCTGTTCCAAAATGATGCAAATTTATACCTGACTCTACCTGAAATCCACAAAAGAAAAATAACATCAACATAAAGATTCTTTTACTCAATTGATGCTATAACCAGAATCTCACTCTTGCAAAATGAATTCTTCCTAATGATGTAAGAAGCTAAATTTGATCTTTAAAGGAACGATCTCTGAATACATAACAGAAAAAAGCAGAGAAAAGCCCAAGTGTGTAAGACACCAACCTGTACAACTGACCATAAGTATGTATAATTTTAAATGATGCAAGTGTTCATTCAGAATGTAAAATCATTGTTTCTATCTTTAATGAAACCAAAAGAAAAAAAAAAAAAAACAATTCCTATTATGGAAAATACTTTTGAGCACAAAATTAAGAACCAGCAGCAAAACTAGATTTAAAAGAAAAAATAGATTGAAAAAATGCTGTTATTTGTCTTCAGCAGTCATCTTTTAACCACAGTAAGTGTTTTTCGTCCGCAATGAACCACCACAAGATTGGTGGACAACCCCATTTGACAGCAATTCAACACAAAGGTGAAACACAAACTTCTACCAAAGGAGAAACCCATATGAAACAAACATGCATCTAAGAATTACCAAAAAAAAAAATGGAATTTTCCCTTGATGAAGTCTTTTTAAGCTCAATTACGTATAAAATTTTGATGCAGTTCAATCAAAAAGTAAGGAGACAGTTACATTGGCCAAAAATTATCCCCATAAAGCGGCCAAAACATTCATATTTGGCAAACTAAATTTGACATCAATAAATCACACCAAACTAGGAATGGACATAAAATTTAAAGAATAATTTGTAAAGATGATCTTTATATCATGTTGATAGTAAAAATATAATCACTGAGGTGTAACACTCTTTTAGTTCAAAATATAAATCCCTCAAGCTTCCAAGCATTTAGGATAAAGAATTTAGTTACCATCAGAGCTCCCCAATGGAGGTACACCATGCCCACCAGCACCCATCCGAAGAATAATTGTTATTGCAGGATTAATAAATGCATGCTGACTTCTACGAATCTGGCTTAGCCAAATCAAAAATATAAGCATAAAAACATTAAAGATTATCTCTCCATCATGGTGAAGACTCAAGGCATCTAAGCATTTATAATAATTTTTTTATGTCACAAAACTAACTTTAAGAAGTACTGATCAGCAGAAGAAATATTTTACCTCATCTATATCCCCAAATGGTATCACCACCTGTTATGAAACCAAGACTGTTAAGATTTGAAACACTGAAAATATCTTTTTCAGTTTATAATACCATAGAAGGTGTCAAATCTATACAGTTTCTTTTACTATTTGTTATAGTTTTATTATTTTTCCCTTTAGAGAAAGAGGAGGACAAGGCTACTTTTATGTGTAAAAGTACACGTCTCTGGATTCTACTGTTAGTAAACTCACTATTAATTTCAGCATATCTTTTGAAGAGGTTACCAAAATTCAATAGGCTAATCCTTGGTAAATTATGTACCAAAATGGCAAGCTAACCTTCATTTGTTTGGAAAACACATTAGAATGGAAACAGATGTGCCATGCAGAGACATACATACGACCATGGTACAAGAATGATCTCTCAAGTGCACATGAATATCTATGCTCCACAACCTGAAAGAAACTGTCTGTCAGTTAACCTGCATCCTGAAGATGAAATTGGACTGCCAGGAACTCCTATTCATTAGTCTAAACATATCACGCCTAATTTATTTATAAATAAATCTTGTTAGAAATACATTTTATGAAACTTGCCTCATCTGGAAGGAGGTTAAATATTGTTTGTAAAGGCCCTGGCTTTTGATGAACAACTGTAGGCCCTTGTTCAACTAAAGGAATCCTTCTTCGAGCATTTGCTCCAGCATATCCATTTATACCCCTGTCAGTAAGCGTTCAAACTATTCAATGACATATAGAGACAATAAAAATAATTCCACCAACATTTATCATTAAATGGGATCAACATAGAAAATATAGCTTAACTTGACACAATTATTTTCATTTTCAGAGGAATATATATATATATATATATATAAAGCTGAAAGAAATACCTGGAAGAATTCACAGGGAGTTTTATAGTTTTGATACTTAGACAAACCTGAAAAGCAGTGAAGCCTTTTATTTATCTTTATAAGAAGAAATAATGTAAAGGATCCAAAAAATAAAATAACTATGGAACTTAGGAATAAAAGATCACCTGTCCAGATGGACTATCTAACGTATGCCATATTGCATGACTTTGACCTTCCCTGTCAATTGTAACAGTAACTGAACCAAGAACTGCACTCTTCCATATTATATCCCAGTCATATATTGTCACATTTATCTGCAGGGGGAGTAAGAAGGATGCTATTAGACAAACCATGCCACATGGGGGGGGGGGAGGACTGCTTTAATGGAGGTGTCTTCATTTATTTTTCTCTTATAAATGCATCATTGAATTACACTATCTCACTTTTTCTTTTTCTTTTCATATAATTGTTCAAGTCAAACTCAAATTACAACAAATATGGTTCCCTTCATTCTCAACACCTAGAAATAGGAGAGGAAACAGACAGATGTATTATTAGGAACATTCATGTCACATGGCTTTGAACAACAAAGATATAATCATAACTTGCAGCAGCAACTTGGTAGAAACAACTGAATGTAAAATTTGTACAGCCAGGGATCCAAGCCCAATACAAAATAGTTCCTTTAAGCATAAATGATGCTTAAAGAAATTTGAACAATTTATTCTAAGCAATGGTTGATATTCATTACGTAAAAGCCCCATCACAGAAAAATAAAAGGTTAAAGGGTGTTACACGCAAAGACAACAAAATAACAAAAGAGACATGGTTTCTCATCACCAGTATGAACTAGGCACATTAGCTCATCACAGAAAAATAAAAGGTTAAAGGGTGTTACACGAAAAGAGAACAAAATAACAAAAGAGACATGGTTTCTCATCACCAGTATGAACTAGGCACATTAGCTCCCACATAGAATGCACGTGGAAGAATCTAAAAGAATGAAGAGTACATTTTTTTAAAAGAAGCCTTTGTCTCTCTCCAAAACTTGGCAGAAAAAAATCATTCAAGCCATACTTCAATAGCTGCTATGTATCCGGCAGTCCAAAATATCTCTCAGTTTGCCTCAATAATGACAAATGCACATCAAAGCTAGAAGATTACCATAATGCTGCTCGTTGGTTATAAAGTATTTCGATTTTAATCAAAAGCACAAGAAGCAAAATCCATTGGGTGGTATAGAGCATACATGTTCCACCAAGAAAGAAAAATGTCCAAATACTCATCAATAAAAAGAATAAATTATAATGCAAACCTGGACAGGAAGCTCATCTACAGAGAAATTGAACTCCTCTCCCCACATGGGGTTTCTTGAACCAGGGACCATCGAACTGCAACAGCAAGACGAGTAAATTCTTAAAAAATATGATACAATAAAGGCATAGTATATCTATTATAAAAATACTTAAAAAAACAGAGGACTCATGTACATCTGGCCATTTATGACTTCTCCAGATGCAACATGGTGAAAAGAATTGTCATGGTTATTCTGTCCAACCATACAATTTAAAGCTTATACGTATATCACATATATACTTTCTCTGGTCATCTAAACATACATGATACTATAATATCGATATCACAGCCCCTAAGACCAATGGGTAACAACAAAAACAACACCGTACTTTATCCATCAGTACTTAAAACTCTCACTAGTTTTATTTTGTATGCATTCCCTATCTTTGTTCTTAAGCCTACAGATTTCAGAAGAATGTCCATGCAATATGGCTCAAAATTTCATGAACCCAAAATGAATGAGGAAAACATAATGCAGAAGGCTAAGGACTTGTTCCCAAATCTGAACTATTGTTAAGCACTACAGGCCACTTTCATTCTTGTATGAAGATCAGCTTGGTTGTTTATGTACAAATACATACATATATACATATATGCATTTTCAAGAGGTCCTTGAGTAAATAATGTCAATCTGCAAGCAAAAATGCCATGGAATGTCATTTACCAAAAGCACTAGACTCTTATAGTCTTATTCATAACCTACTACAGTGATTACTATTTACCTTTTTAACAGTAACCTCAAATAACAAAGATACTTTTCCCTTAAAGAACAAAAAACCCAACTACATACCTAAAAATCTTGAACAAACAAAAATTCTGAAAGGTAAACTTAAAAGATAAGTTTAAAAATCCTTAGGATCAAGTAACTGATAAGTAGCACACATAAAAGCACTAGAGCCAAAATAAACCAAAGTACAAGGTGAGATGGTAATAACTATAATACGGTGAGATGCTAATAACTATAATACGGACAAAACAAGGAAAAAGCTGCTTTTATCTGCCAGTGCTTCTCATATAAGCTACCTGTATAGCTTAATTATAATCATAAAAAACTTAATTTTAGATGACCAATATAGCTAAAATAGCTAGAACTTAGAAGTAATCAACCTTCAGAAACTTGCACTGAAAAAAAAAAAAAAAAAGAAAAAGAAAAACCTGAATCTCTTTTCAGAACCGCAAGTGATGATAGCATAAGGATCTGATGTGCCATTTAAGTTAGCACCAACGAGATTCTTAGCTGCCAGCAACTCCACCTTAAAAACAAAGCAAAGACAGTCTCAATTTGGATTCAAAACAAGATGCATTACATGAAATAAAATCCCTAGGTACCTTGATCAGATATGGAGAATTAGTCTGAAGATCTCCTTTCAGCTGGACTATCTACAAAATAAGTGCACAACTGCATGTCAAAGAAGTGAAAAATTACTCCATGAAAAGAGCACATGCAACATGTTGTACTACAATAGGATAAGATTGAAAATGTTCATGTTTACAGAGACAGTATTGAGTTACTTAAACAGCTATAACAGTGCATTTAACAGACAGTATCAAAATCACACATATATAATAAATATTAATGGAAAGTATAGACCAAAAAGTGTGCAATAGCAAGCACAGAGATTGTTTTGCCCTACATCAGAGGACACTCCATATGAAAGTTCTATTAACAGAAGAAGTTAACAAAACTTTCTGCCAAACTTGCTTAGAGAAGTCAGATTGCAAAAAAAAAAAAAGTGACCCCTACTCTCTTCTTCGATATTGGACAAAGGCACGTAGTGGATCATAAATTAATGCCCCAAGATTTCAATCTCCACAGAGCACTCAACATATCTAGTTTGGCTAACCAAGTAATCAAGGAGAATTTAGGCACATACATAGAAAACCATATCAATTAACTGTGACAGACATCAATATCTGTCCTCTTGCGAATTTTACCAGCAATAAAGAACATCCAACATAACAAAAAGAAAATAAGCAATTTGGGGAATTAAGGATCACACTGCACAATTGTACTCTATTCAAGACCATATTGCCTCAAAAAAAAAAATCTATAAAGTTCCAAATAAATAGGAATAAGACCCATAAGAAAACCCAGTAATAATTCACAGAAAAAGAACCTTTTTAATCTAAAAAGAATTTGCACACAATATATAATCCATTAATAAAAGAAAGTCACTGAGAAATTGTCACTAAATAAGGAACATGGATTGAACTTGTGTTAGGCCCATCACTCAAAGAAATCAGTAACATGAAGGCTTAAAATTTACATTAATTAAAAATAGGTAGAGTTCAAGATAGATAAGTAACAGAAAAAAAAATTTCTTTCCAATCAAGAAAAAAAAGGCCACAAAACTAATCAGAAGCCAAAACTAATAAAATTAAGAAATAAGTCACTAAATTGACGTTGATTGAGCGCCATTAATAACACAGTGAAAGAAGGAACTTAAAAATCTACCCCCTAACAAAAGTTTTTTCTTTTTTAAAAAAATAGAGAGATGTGATTGTTACTAATAAACAAAAAATCAACCAAAACACACACAAAAAAAAAAAAAGATGCGAATTTTCCTGCACTCAATGCCGTCATCTACATAAAAATTGCATAAAAAAATAAAATTCACAATAATAAAAACATCAAAAATCACTTAAAGAATTTTTTTCTATATTTAAAGAAAAAGTCAAAGAATTGACCTTGTCTTTATCCTCAAGAACGCCGTCAGCAGAATTCTCCAGAAGCTGCGATCGATCAACGGGACTCCCATCGCAATCTCCGCCTTGTGATGCAAAAAACCAATAAGAAACGATCACAAATACCGACGCAATCACAGCCACTTTGATCTCCCACGACGACGGCACCAAATACTCTACCACCACCGCCGTTTCAATCATCATAAATATATTTGTTTAAAAAAAAATTTCTTCTTTGTTAATTTTCCGTAATCACTATCTATATAAACTAAAATTAAAAGATTTTAATCAACATTTTGGTTAAAATTAAAAAGGGGGTTTATTATTAGGGTTCTTTGATTTGTAATTTTGCAAAAAATATATATATATACAAAAAGGAATTGTTCTTTTCTTTTTAGTCAAAGATTGAAGACCGTTAGTGATGAGTGACTTGGCATCTAACGCAGGAAAAACAAGGGTTATTGGATTTCTTAATGACGTAATTACCCTTATGTTTTTTTATAACTAAGGAGAATGTATGCCTGTTTATTATGTGGTTTTGGTGAGTGTGAGGGGTAATTTGGTTCGGTGATTTTAAAAATTATAACACGAAGAAAAGTAGTTTTCGCAAGAGATGGAAAGGAAGAGTTGACACTTGACAGCGTGAATAGATCATTGATTAAAGGATT
>JAQSVH010000008.1:15491176-15504243 GCA_029448705.1 Adansonia digitata
ATTTTTATTAAAATTTATTTTTTAAATTTAATATATTTATTCATTTAAAAATAAGTTAATTACGAACAAACCTTTAGAAATTGGCATCTAACCGGTGTCATTTCTTTTCCACCCATTCACCGATTTTTTTCCACCCAGTCATTTCCTTTTCTTGTTCCTCGCACGCTACAATCATCCACTGCCCTTCTGTTCTTTTACATCATTCATCGATTTTCTTTGTCCTTTAGCTTGACCACGCCATCCATCACTCATCATTTTTCCCTTCATTTTTCCTATTTTAATTTTTTTAATTAATTCTTCTCCAGTCTTTTTCTATTTTTTTCCTCCTTTGCTTTCCTTTTTTCTTGGACTCTCCTTTCTTTCCCTTTAGTCGTTTGCCTTAAAACGTCTCTATATATATATATATATATACATACATATGAAAGGCAAACAAATAGCATGATTGGTGAGAAGAATCCCACCGCTGTTTTAATTTTACTAACACCGTTTTTCTAAATCTCAATCTGATTATCCATCTAAATGAAGTCGAAGTTGCTGATGACGTTTAAATACGTAGCCAATTTTTTTATCTTTATCTTGATCTTTTTTTTTTTCTCAATAAATTTTCAATGATCCAATCAAGTGGTTTAACAGTAGCAATAGTGAGGGACTGACAATGATAGTGTCTCACGACGATAATATCTCTTTCACAACTAGATAACGGTACGTCTCTTCGTTTCTCTGTCTAGTTCAAGATTAATTCTCACAACCACTCAAAAGTTAGGTTACAATTGATACAATCGACAAAATTTACTTTGTGAGATTCCAATTTTGTGTGGTTGAAATCATCAAAAAAGTTCTCTTAGCAATTATACAAAAAATTATATATGTATGTAGTTTAATTTAATATTTAATAATATAAAATATTTTTGTTTTATTTTAATTTAAAAATATATTTGAAATATTAAAATTTTATTTTTTAAAAAATAATATTTATTAGGTTCGATGGACAATATTAAACTAAATCTTCAATAAAAATTAATTTTTAAAATCAATTAAATTTAATTTAATTTAATCAAATTTACTAATAAATCTATTTTAAACTTTAAGCTTATTTATTTAATTTAATTTAATAACTTCTTATACAAATGTAACATTTGTAAAGGATTATACAAATATATATATAATATATACTTGAAAATACTTCAGTTTCCATGACAAAAGTCAAATCAATACTAGCATTAATTTCAATGGTTCATTTGATTTAAGTAAGTCTTTTATGCTTTTGTTATGTCAAATAAGTATACATTTTTTTATATTTTATTTAAATAAATTTTTATTTTGAAAGATTAATTTATTTAATGATTATTTAAATATAAGTTAAAAGTTAAAAATTTATTTAAGTTTGAATTAAAGATTAATGACTTATTTGTATGTAATAAAAATGCAAGGATTTAATTACGTAACAAATTTAAAATAAATCTAATAATATTAAACATAATTGTATTAATATATAGATAAAATAATTAAAATATGATATATTCTAAATAAAAATTTTATAATTTATATAATATAAATCATTAATGTATCAAAACTTATATAAATATAAAATACTTTAAATATATTTATGATAAAATAAATATATAAATATAACACGAATATTTATATATTCGGCTGCTGTTTTTTTATTATAGCTTTTAATTATTCACAGTTTCCCCTATAAATGGCTTACCCCACTGATCTTGAGGATGATAAATCATAGTGAAGAGGGGGAAAGATGGATAAAAAAGCTTCTGATAGAGTCCATGTGTTGGCAATTCCTTACCCAAGCCAAGGCCATGTTAACCCAATGCTCCAATTCTCCAAGCGCCTATCCTCCAAAGGACTCAAGGCAACCTTTGTCACCACCAACTTCATCTCCCGAACCATGAAGCCTCAATCATCCGGCTCCGACGTCGATTTCGACAAGATATCGGACGGCTGCGACGAGGGCGGCTTCTCGGAAGCCGAGAGCGTCGATGACTACCTCAAACGGCTAGAAGCAGCTGGATCAAAAACACTAGCTGAACTCATCATAAAATACAAGAACTCATCCCACCCTGTTGATTGCATAATCTACGATGCTTTCCTTCCATGGGCTCTAGATGTAGCCAAGCGATTCGGCATTGTCGGAGCGGCTTTTTTTACTCAGGCTTGTGCCGTTAATTACATATATTACTTTGCTTACCATGGGCTGTTGAGTCTCCCAGTTTCATCGGTGCCCGTCGCTATCCCTGGCTTGCCACTGCTCGAGCTTCGAGACATGCCGTCGTTCATCTATGTTGCAGGGTCTTACCCATCTTATTTTGAGATGGTGCTGAACCAGTTTTCTAATGCAGACAAAGCGGATTTCATACTTGTTAATACCTTCTACAAGTTGGAACACGAGGTTAGTAAGTTGACTTTTAACTAAACCAAAAAGATGTACTAAACGGTCGTGATTTGAGTATTTGGTGTCATATATTCGAACTTACGGGTGCAGTAATATTCGAATTTGAATGTATTGTATATATAAATATATATTTAATATGAATATATTTATTTTTTAAAATTTTTAAATATTTAAAAAAGTTAAAAAATATATATTTTTATATTTATATATAAATATATATTAAATATAAATATTTTAAAAAATATAGAATCAGACTATCGCGAGTGATGATGTCTTGAACTCTGAGAAGTATATGGAAAATGTCTGACGTGTGAGAGATCCTATCGATCGGGACATGTTATTTTCTACGAAGTTGCGTGCATTTTTCAAGTTAATCGTCAGCAAACAGCTAGGCTCCTACGTCAAAGATGAAAGTCTTGCAATATTAATTTATAGCAATAAAAAGTTGACTGTTTCGTTCTCCCCTCTGATTAACAGTTTGTAGATTCAATGTCGAAAGTGATCACGCCATTGTTAACAATTGGCCCAACAATCCCATCAATATACTTGGACAAAAGAGTCGAAAATGACAAAGATTATGATCTTAATCTCTTCAAATTAGACTCCACCAGCACTAATTGGCTAACCTCCAAGCCACCAGGGTCGGTTGTTTATGTCTCGTTTGGCAGCATGGCTAACCTAAGCATCAACCAAATGGCGGAACTTGCATGGGGATTAAAGCAAACCAATTTCCATTTCTTGTGGGTGGTTCGTTCATCCGAGATAGCCAAAATCCCAGACGGGTTCGTCGAAGAAATGGGCGACAAGGCACTGATAGCTAACTGGATTCCCCAAACCGAAGTGCTGGCAAATGAGGCCGTGGGGTGTTTTTTCACGCATTGCGGCTGGAACTCGACCATGGAGGCATTGTGCTTGGGAGTGCCGATGGTGGCAATGCCACAATGGACCGACCAAACCACGGATGCTAAGTTGGTAGAGGATGTTTGGAAGGTCGGGGTTCGAGTTAAGGTCGGCGAAAATGGGATTGTGAGCGGAGATGAAATAGAGTGCTGCATCAGACAAGTTATGGAAGGGGAAAATGGGAAAGTAATGAAAGAAAATGCTCGAAAATGGAAAGAATTAGCTGTTGAGGCAGTGAGTGAAGGAGGAAGTTCAGACCAGAACATTGATGAATTTGTTTCTAAATTACTGACACTTACAGCTTAGTATTCTCTTAGTAAAAAAAATTGCTTAAACTTACGTTCTTAATGAATACACCGTTTAGTTCAATTGAAGGTTTAATTACTTTAGTTACTCTATGTCGAGGTTTAGTTACTTTGGTTACTCTCTATGTTATGATATTTAGACTTTGAGTAAATAAATATCAAATATGAATATGTATTTGATATAAATATTTTTATTTTTTAAATAAATTTTAATATATTTAAAAAATTTTACTTTATACTTGTGTCTAAATACGTATCTAATATAAATTACGGATTTCTTTTAAAAATTTCATTTTATCTTCTGTTGTTCACTCTTAAATTGCATTTAAAATCTTCCAAAAAGCTAGAAATTATGTCAAAGTAGAGAATAGAATTGTTATGGGTGAGCCTTAAGCATAGCTTTTCATAATTCAAGCCAATCCCAATTACTTTTTAATAAAAAAAATATTTTTATTTAAAGTTAATTATAAAAATATATAAATATTAATATAAAATATTTTTTAACTTTTTATTAATTTATAAATAATAATTTTAGTTTTCGGGTTGAAATGAGGCCAATTTCAACTTGGATAAGAATGCTAAAAAATTTCGAGCACGAACTAATCCAACCATCAATGCCTCTAAGTAGAGATGGAGAGAGTTGCATGGGGGGGGGGGGGAGGTGGAGATGATGCAAAGAGTAGACATTTCCATTTCCAACACAATCGCATAAAATTCAATGCTCCAATTCTTTAAGAGCTTAGCCTCAAACCGTAATCACCAGCACCAAATTCACGCATATGCTTTCAGCAAGCCCCTTCAACAAAGCCTAAATAATTTGAAGAAGATGAAAGAGCAAATATTATATCTTCACCATTTCACCAAAACTAGCCAAGGTCCATGTGCTCAGAAATCATGCACGGAGGGAGCTGCATTCTCCGTGCCTCAATCTTGGGCAGTTAATACCGTCTATTTGTCATTTGATTTTCGGAGTTCCTGGGTCACTTTGTAAAGGTCTCAATTGCTCTATTGCCTTCAAATCCTAGTGCTGGAGATGACTGATCGGCCATCATTTGTTTGTAACTCGGGGTCCTATCCAGGTCAATCGAAATCTCATATCATTAATCAGTTGTCAAAATTTGCTGGAAGCAAGTTGGCTCCTCTGCAACACTTCAGATAAGCTGGAAGAGGAAGAAGTTCAAAAACCCTGTATACTTGTACACATTCAAACATGCTACTACGCAAATATTTGGTCACATGCTCTGTGTGTGTGTGTGTGTGTATATATATAAATATCCGAGCATGCCACGAAAGTGCACCTTGAATTGCATGAAATTGGTGGGCTTAGAAAGAGGGCGGAACAAAACAAGTTAAATGACCACTCTCCCCATCACTAATGTATTTCACTTTCTTTTATTCATCAAACGGAAGTCTCACGCTTTCTTTCCCATTACTGAGACACCAATTTCATACTTCATCTCTGATTTGAATTTAAAAGTTCCAAGACTCTCATTGCGAAGCCTAAAAATATGCATCATTTCAAAAATCTGATTTAGTTATCTAGTCCTCATGTTTTTGGGCATTTTCGCTTCACAGCTTGTTTGAGTTTTTCGGCTTTCAAGTTCCAGTTAGATCATGCAATACGTCTGTTTGATTTTATTATTTTTCATTAAGAATAACATAATGGTGTTAAACAAGTTTCTAAAGGAACACAGCTTTGGGTAGTTAGCTCTTAGTTTTTCAACTTCAAAGGGAAAATTTCTTTTGAGCCTAACCCACAAGTTACTCTTTTGTAAATTGCCTACAGATACAATAGCATTTGACTACCACTAAAGACCAACAAACAAAATGCCTGACACTCTTAGTAGGCCTCAGTGCTACTTAAAGTACCTCTGTTGCTCCGATTCTTCATTTTTCTTGGATTACCCATGTCCAACCCATGCATCTGACACATATTTGGATATGGGTATGGAGATATGACCTTCAAGGATTCTTCAAATACATGGAAAACTTGGAAAGAATTGAATATACCCCTTCTCACACATACTCATATCACAGTCCCAGTAACATAGACATAAACAGCTCGGCTCAGTGCATGCCGAGTTGCAGATAGTGGAAACAAATGGGTCACAACATGGGATAATTTACCAAAAAACAAAACTTATATAACAAATAGTACTAAGAGGCTGGTTGCAGCATTGCCTACTAATTGTTATTAACACTATAAATTCAGCGCTTGCCACGCGATGCAAAGTTCATCACTCTGTGCATGCACTTTAAAGGGATTCTTCAGTTTTTTGACCTTCTAGACTGAGCCAATTTATCATCAAAGCATCAGAACCACTAATGGATAGCCTGAAATGGCCAGCGTTTCCATTGAGGGATGCTAAACTTGATAGTACTTAATAGATGACATCGACCAAACGGCCTGGTAAATGTCTCACAAACAGAACGAAAAGAAGTTCAGGCCTGAAGCGACAAGTCAATTCCAAGTCATTTATATCCCCAAGCCTAGGTGCATCCATCGAGATCAGATTAATTAGCAAGTCCCACCACCCTGAAAGCCCACAACAATGCCAGGCCAAAGCAACCAAAAAAACAAGAAGGAAAAGAATTTCAAATTTCGAGATATCTCATAGGGTAAATTAATATCCTAATAAACCCAGCATAACTTAGGAGGAAAGAATTATCTAGCCATCAGAAGTTAGAAGCCAATACAGCCCAGCCATCCCTGGAACGAAAATACACTCACTAGCACAACATAATAACCCAACAAAAGGACTCATGAGCTTTCTTTTTTTTCCCTCAAAAGTCAAAAGAATGCTGATGTATTTTTAAACCAGGGAAAAAATTTTCAAAAAATCTAGATATATACATGACTTAAACAAAATTACCTAATAATCATCGTCACCATCACTAGAACTGGAGCTATCATCTTCAATCCTGCTTCCCATAGAGCCTGAACCACCTACAGACATTTTAAACAAAGCAGTTATGCATAGGATAATAGCAATTACTATATGCAATCAAATAAGGCAACTTACTTGTTCTATCAGAAGCCAGCATCCAATCTTGAAGACAAACCAAAGCTTGTATCATCTTTGATTTTAAGGAACTACGATCAGCGCTAATCACTTGAGGACCAATGTCAAATGCGCTGTCAGAAGCAATAGTGGATACTGGAATGGTTAAAACATCACGAGCCATTTTTGAAAGCTCTGGGTACCTCAGGGAGCATAAAGTCCAATACTCTAAGACATCTATTTCACTGTTTAGATCATGGCTTGGTTCTTCTAAATAAAAATCAAGTTGAGACTTCTCCACTTGAGTTCGAAATCTGGCACTTTGAAAGGTTTCATAATCTTCAAACCCGTCATTATCAGCTTTATCATTGGAGATTTTACTGGTAGAAACTGATGACACAGGCGTATGAGAAGGGCATGCAGAATTTTGCATGTATTCATCAAACAAGCCATACAACGTGTTAACACTTAGATTAACATATTTCTGAGCGCCGCTACCATACAATTTGGTGTAACAATATTCAACAAACTTAATCTTATACCTAGGATCCAAGATTGCAGCACATGATAAGATCAAGTTATATGCTGACCAGTATTGGTACAATTTTGAGTGCATTTCCTTGAGCATGTGAGTCATAAAATTTTCTGGACCTCTAACCATATCAAATAAGCGGCTGTGAACTTTCCATGCTGCTTTGAAATACAAATTTGAAGTTGGCTGTCTATTTCTAAAAAATACACAAGTCACCTCATAAAAAACTTTCAGAAATTTGTAGAATACACTCATCTTTTCCCACTCATCTTCCGATAACTTTGGTATAAAGTTTTTGTCCTGTTCTGCCACGTATATGAACACATCCTTATAACACAAAGCAACTTCTATCATGTTATATGTGGAATTCCACCTAGTAAGAGAATCAAGACACAACTTTCTTTGAATATCCAAATTCAAAGTCTTAGCAATTATGTAAAAGTTCTTCTTCCTATGGGGGGATTGCTGCACATACTTAATACTGAGTCTCAGTTTTCCAATTATATCAATAACAAGGTTGAAACCAGCTTGCACAATAGAATTCAAAATGCGAAAGAAACAACTCATATGAAAAAATGCACCCTTACAAGGAAGGTACTTTTTCACATCAAGTCGTGATTTCAGCATGTCAGCCACACAATCATCACTTGAGAAGTTCTCCAGTGTAATGCTGAACACCTTGTGTTCAATGTTCCATTGAACCATACACAAAGCTATCTCATCAGCAAGGGACAAGCTATCATATGGAGGAGGTATAAGCTTGAGCCTTAAAATCCTCTTCTGCAACCTCCATTCATGATCAATGAAGTGTGCAGTGACACAATTAAAACGATCATCACCATCAGATTTCCATGTACTGGATGTCAAACAAATACGCCCAGGACATGTTGCTAGCAATTCACGAATATTCTCTCTCTCCTTCAAATAAATGGAAATTATATCCCTTTTGATAGACTTCCTACTCAGCATCGGAAATTCAGGACATGCAGCACTCAATAAACGTCTAAAACCTGCATCTTCAACCACACTGAACGGCTGTTCATCAACAATGATCATCATTGCAATCGCTTGACGAATCTCATCTGCATCTAATTTATAGCTTTTTAAGGACGTAGTAGCAGCAATCACAGTGTCATGCGAAAGAGTGAGGCGATTAGCATTGCGGTTAACAGGTTTAAAGCATGCTTCAATTGAGTGCTGATCTATGTCATGATTACCGCGTTTAACACACGATTCAATATGACGCCTCAAGTGAGAAGTACCACTAGTGGTTTTAGCAGTATATATTCTCCTGCATAACTTACAAATAGCCTTGGAATCTCCTTGCTGTGCTGGAAGCTTCTCAAAAATATCCCATACCTTGGATGTTGTTTTTGGTCTCTTTGTGGAGCTTTCATATATTTCTTCATGAACCACATTTAACGGGGTAGCGGCTTCCCCCGATAGATTCTTGAAAAAATCTGCAGTTGAGGCAATGGAAACAACAGAATCGAATTATAAACAAATCAAAGTGAAGATAATTTAAACTTGAAGTAGTGATTTGGTTGCCAAAAAAAAATGAGAGCTTACCTGGACCAAGCTTCTGATCAAAGTTATCCATTGCTGTTATTATAAAAAATCGAAAGGAAAACTCCAGAGGAGGGCGAGAATCAATAAATTAGTTCAAAAGAAGCAAAGTTCACGTATAAGAACGGAAAAAACCTGCCAAAATTGAGATGAGGAAATCCATAAATCCAGCACTTTTACGACGAAACACCTAAATTCTAGGGGCTTTTGAATTTTCAAAAAAAAAAAAAAATCAAATGCAGGAATTTTCCCAGTCTTTCCCTCAATCAAACAAACAAAAAAATTTTCCATTTTAATTTGTTTCATCAGATTGAGAGGAATTTCAACTTCCCAACTTTAAAAAAAAAAAAAAAAAACAGAGCGACGAAGAGCGAAAGATGAGATAAGCGACAAACTAAAACCCTAGAACCCAAAACAAAAATCGAGAGAAAAGAGATCAAACCTTAATTATGATCGCCAACCAAATACATAGATAAAACCCTAAAATCGCCCTTGTGTCAATGAAAATGACCCAATTCCAAAGGCAAAAGACATTCTTCTCAGTTTCCGAATCACTAAACTTGATTAACTACAATTTACCCGAAGACGACGACATGGAAGATATAATTAAAAAAAAAATTAGAGAAACTGAAACAAAAGTTAGGACGATTGTCGACTTTCCAACTCTAGTTGGGAGAAGATACTGTTCATGGCAGACTAACCTAAACTACATGGACAAAGTACCATCAGAGATATTCATGGCGGGTCCAGGCCGCGGACCGAAACAAAATTTTATTTGTCAAAGAAAGTTTATTTTATTATTTAAAATAATATTTAAAATAAAAAAATATTTTTATATTAATATTTATAATTAAATTTAAAATAAAAATAATATTTTATTATATAAATTATAATTTGAATCAGATTAATTAAAAAATAACTTACCCTAATATATTTAGTACGAATCAAATTTATTCAATCGGATAAATTATTCGATCACATTTAAAGATAATATCAACTAAATTATAAAAGAAAATCATTAATTTAAGAAAAATAGTGCTATTGATAGGTAGATCGAAGATTTTATGAAAGAAAAAGATAGATTGAAGATTAAAAGTGAAAAAGTATTAGACAATAAATTAGAAGGTTGAGGAATTTATTCAATTTGATAAGTTTAATTTGAATAAACTTAAGTTGCAAATAATCATCAAATTAAGTTTAATCATTCGAGTATATTAAATATAACACACTTAAATTATTTAAATGTATAACTGACAAATTCCTTTAATGAAGTGCTTCTTAATATATATATATATGTAACAATAATTTTTTTATCATGCAACAATTATCAATTCAAGTTTATCAATATTACACATTCTAGCTATTTAGATGCATAATATACGAAAATTAAATTTATTTAATTATTTTTCTTAATTAAGCTACTTAGATTCATAATTTATGAATATAAAACTTATTAAAAAGACAACAAAAATTTAATATACAAAAACATTAACAACATATTTAGCTAGGTTCAATCATCAAAACTTACATTGTTGTTTGATTGGAAGAATGGTCATTCCTTCTTGATTGGAAGAAAGTGCTAGAGAGAAATGTGAGGGATAGAGTAGCTAAAGATAAATGAATGGAGAGAGAAAAATAAGCTATTTTCTAGGTGAAAAAAATTAATAAAAATTTAAAATGTAAATATATAAATAATATTTTAAATAATCTTTGAAAAAATTATCTTATATATAATTAGTGAAATTTTTAAATTTCACAAATAGCATTAAGACGATGATACATCCTGCTTTTTGTTATTATTGCTTGCTAATGCTTTAGTATAATCTTAACGAACTAAACAAAGTAATAGTATTCTTTCTTTATTCCATTCAACCAATCAAGCTATGTAATTTTTTTCTCATCAAATAGTTATTATATTCTAGTAAATCAAATATAACGTAAGTTTTGCTCTTACAACAATTTTCAAACCGAAGTAACTATATGAGGTTGATTGATATCACAAGCTAGAGTTATTTAGATGCATAATTATTAAATACAAAACATACGTGATCATGTTTCCCTTTAACATATTGAAAAGTACACTTAATACACAACACTAACCTTTTCAAATGTAGGTAGTTTTTTAACTTAAAAAAATGTATATGTGTAAAAATAAATTAAAGGATAAAAACATCCATAATTTGATTTTATTATTTTAATTTTAATTTTACTTTTAAGTAATTTTTTAGCAGATAAATAATCTTATAAACTTGCATAAAATATAAAAATTTCACTAGTAGTGTCAAAAAATGATGTATGCCTTGTAGGTTATATTTAAAAAAAACAAATAAATAAATATGACACATATTATCTTACTAACCTCGTTTGTAGAGTTTTTTTTTTATTTTGTTGCCCAAGTATGAGATAATTATTCTTTTTTCAATTGAATTATTGTTACTTGACTCGTGACATATGTAACTAGACTATGGCACATCCATGATACATTTGGATGAGGAGAAAATGGATAGAAAATTTATGTCTAAAAAAAAAAAAATCTGATTACGGGTTTTTCTTTAAAGAAAAATGCATAATTATCTTGTTTATCATTAATAATATTTTTTAAGTTTTTAAGTAAGTTAATTGATTGAGTTGGTATCTGATTAACTTATGATACTAATTTAATTAACCGTTTTAATTTGCTACAGGTAAAGTCATATGAATATTTATAGAGATGAGAAAATGAATGAAAATAAAAAGAGATAATTTTAGTAGTGCTTTTATAATTTTTGTAGCATTTTTTATAATATAAAATAAAAGGAGATAAATATATATTGCTTTTGTTATCACTGGATCAAGCTGAAAATTTATTTTTTAAGGGTTTATAAAAAATTAAAAAATTAAATATATAATGTTTTATTCATTTAAAAAAAATACTCATCTTTTTTCATTTCTTCGAAAATTATATAAAATGAGCATGATGCAAAATCTGAATTATTTAAATAATGCCAATTGACATTATAATTTTAGTCACAAACATAATATAGCAAACAAATAATAATAAAAACACGATACAAAAGTATGACTGTTTCATAATTTATATAATATAAATTATTAACATATTAAAATCTTTATATATATAATATATTAAATATAATTATAATATTAAAAAATAAATTCACAAATAGTTCTCTCTTTTTCCTTTTTTTGTTTCTTTTTTTTTTCTTTCTTTTCTTTCTCTTTTTACCACAATTACCCCTAAATTAATTGGTCATTGATTGTCACAATTTCCCCTCATTTGATTAACCTTTGATATAATTGCCAATCAATTTGCTATTATCAAAATTACCCTTTATCTGTTTCCCTCATAATTTATTTTTATTAATTAAATTATCATTTAATTAATTGACAATCGAGGGATGACTTTCATATTATTTTGCAAGATTCTCAATTAATTGATCAATGGATGACTTTCATATTATTTTATAAGATTCTCAATTAATTAATCTATTAAGGGATGGTTTGCAACATGATTTTGCATATGTTTTTTTTATATGTAGTATACATTTGTTTATATGCATAATATAAATAATATATTGACATCTTCTCTTTCTTTGTCATACCTTCCAATATTTTTTATTTCAAGAATGTTTGTGCAGTCTATTCCTAGACCTAACAATTTTCAATTTTAGATAGGGCAAAGTAATAAGCTTAATAAACACAAAATCGTACAACACAACATACAATATCTTTAAACATAATTTAAATAATATTTTAAATATAAATATAATATTTATATATATTTAAAATTTAAATTACATTTAATTATTTATATTATATTTATGTTTAAAATACAGACTGCAAATTCATCTAGTATCAAATCTAATTGTTCCTCATCTCGCAAATCACCCTTTAATTGTTTATTCCTTGATTTGTGTTTATTTTACAAATTGTCTTGAGGTATAACTTTCGTATATAATTATAAGATATGCATGAATACTTATTTTTTTCTCTGTGTATGTATTTGTTTATATATATATATATAATTAATAGTAGATTTACACCTTTTTTCTAGTCATCCTTTCTAATATTTTTGATTTCAAGAACGTGCATATATCATAGGATCATTATCTTTTTTCCAAAAGATATATATAATAAGATATGCAGTGCATCCGTTTATATACCAAAAAATTTTCTCTTTCTTTTTTGACATATGATTAATACACAATGTCTACTTTTTTAGAGCTCTTGGCGTGACAGTGTCTCCCACCTAATCTCGTATGCCTTCGTTAAGGGCTTTTTCACCATTTCTGCTTACCCTACCCCTACGGTGTTAGTCGTGTAGTCATAATTAGTCCATCTTGCCTACCCCACTC
>JAQSVH010000008.1:15547541-15561845 GCA_029448705.1 Adansonia digitata
TAAGTCAGAGAGCCACAATAATTCGACAAGATCGTTGGGATTAGCTAATAACATGCTTTGCCATTAGTGCGGGCACATTAAGTTATTGATATGCCCCTTCTACGAAGGGTTCAAGTAGCATAACTATTAACAATTAATTTGGTCACACAAAAATAAGGACAGGTAAGCACAGCTTAAGTATCAAAATGCACCTAAAATATAAATTTCAAAGCATGACTTAAATATCGAAATGAGTCTGAAATATGAATTCCAATGTCCTGACTTCTGTCTCTAAGTACTGCTCATCAACTTTCTTGCCTTCTCTCAACCAAGGAGTCACCATCCAACTCAAAAACTACCCACCCAGTTTTACTTACAACTAGCTATCAGAGTGGCAACAACTTTGGGCTTTGCCCATAACTTCTACAAATTAAACATTGAAAACGACGAAATAATGGAATAAAAAAAAAACTATTTACATGCATTTACCTATATATAACAAATTATTTGCCAAAGCCCCCAACCACCCCCCCCCCTCCTCAAATATATGCAAAGATAGGATTTCTTGCACACCATCTACACCGGAGGCTAATGAATATATCTTTGTTTATAGCACATCACAATCGGCAAATTCTGCCCCCCACCCCCGCCTCAATTTCCAGGAATAGTCACAGTGAAAATTGTGAATTTGGCAGCAGCATATCCAAACACTTGAATGATGATTCAAACTCGAATATTTTGCAACCTTTTAACTTGGATCTCCAACTCCACAGACTTTGTGCTAAAACTGTTTCATTCACCGCGTGCTTCTGCATCCAGATTTTGTGAAATCAGAAAGAATTGAACATTCCTCTTGTCTGATAGTTGTCATCGGCATAGATAGAAACACAGGCATCAGCGGCACCGGCAGCCAGCAATACTTGGTAGGGATGGAAGGTAAGGCAGCTTACAGAACCAATCTTCTGGGCCATGAAGGTATGTTGGTAACGAATGGTGCCTAGTTGTTCGCCTTCAAGACTAAAGACTTTGATTAGCTGTTTCGCTGAGCCACTGGCAATTATAGGGGCATGTCGATGAATAGCTAAAGCTGTAAGTGACCCTCTGTGAGCATTGATTGTAAGGTACGAATCTCTTTTACTTCTAATATCGAGGAACTGAATATCACCAGCCTGGGATGCACTAACAATCTGAAAAACAGCATTTTAAGTTCATCAACTTCTATATTTCCTCGATCATAACTTCAAAAGCGATGTTCAATGAGGAACAAGCATGATGATAACAACATAGAACATCTCTTTTTACCAGACATAAAAGACATTTGAGCCGCTTACCTTTCCGTGATCAAGTCCAGGTTGAAAGCCGATACCCAAAACTCTTTCAACTTGCTGGGTATGTGGCCTAGTTGCACAAATCAGCCTAAACATTAAACGAACAATGTAGGGTCAGATAGGTAACATGGATGACAACATGAGAGCATTTTCTTCTGAAAAAGAGACGGGGTTAAGTAACAAATGGAGGTGGATGTTAAGCACTGTAAAAGCGGTCAAGTACCTTGAGATTATGGGAGCAATACCAATGGTATAATGACGAATGATGGATGAGTAAAATTACATTAATAAAATACTTCAGTTCCACTACTTGACAAAGTTAAATCAGGGAAGGGAAACTATAGCAGCTTTAAACTGGTAAGGTCAAAGGATTAGGTTTAACCATCATTAAAGCCTCAAAATTATATCACAAACAGGAAAATTTTGTCATTCCCAAAAATATCATTAATTATCTTCTCAGCAAATAAAAAAATTCATCGTAGAATGCTTACATGTTGGGTGTCCGGATGTCATAAAGTCTGACTGAACCATCCACAAAACCAGCTGCAAATTGACCAGCATGAACTTGAGAAGAAGCCTGCAAATGTGAAGGAAGGAAATCAATTAGGAATAGGCAAGAGGGGATGAACTGCCAGAAAATAAAAATAAAAATAAAACTAAAACCAAAGAAAAAAAAAAACCAAAGGAACAATGACACAAAACTATTAATGGTCAATACAAGTCAGAAGATAAGATAAAATAAAAGAGATCTTTAACAAAAGTGAATGAGACAAATCACACACCACTTTACTTTCTTCACGAAGAATAGGATACTATTTCACAATCCTAGTTGAAAAGCATGTCAGAGCCAAACAAAAGAAATATAAACAAACAAACAAACAAATGAACAAGCAAATAAAACAGCAAGACAAAAGCTATCTTTACAAATCTAAGGCAAGAAACAATATAAATCAATTGCAAAGGCAAGGTATGGTTCAAGTACTCTTAACATATAACTGGCACGAAAAACAGCTTCCTTTAGAAAACAATCTAAGATAAGTTTTTCAAAATTTGGCTCGGTTAACTCAATCTTCAGGAAAGCATCCAGACTAATAAAACTCAACAAATATTCCAGCATAGCACATTTTCTATAACAGCTTGCTTCTTATTGGCCAACTCGATAGTGGTCTGCAGTAATTTTTTCAAACTTTTACATTCAGTAAGATTACTACTTTGATAAGATACCTGTAGCCACTGACATTATACAAGCATGCCCAATCCAATGGCTTTAAGCATAAACTTAATGCAAAAGAAATTGAAAACTCACCAGTGCTGAGACGCTGCAATCCGAGGATGTCGGTATTGAATTAACAAGCTGCTCCCTATCCATGTCCCAAAGCATGATGGATGATATCTCTCCAGAAGCATACTAGTCATGTGACATCAGAGCAATGAAGAACACAATAATAGGCATCAAACTATAACTAGGGACAATGTCCTAGAGATAACATTCTAGAAGAAATACATACAAGATATCCAGACTGCTGCTGCCAGTCCACAACAGCATTCAAACTCCGCACACCAGGTTTGTGACCTGGGAGAGAAGAAAATGCAGTAACGAGTTTCTGTTTCCCCCTCACTGTATGATCTTTCCAAACCCGGATATTTCCATCACCTGCACGAGACCAGTCCCAAATTAATTTTACAAAGCAAAGCCACTAATAAAACACGGGGGAAAAAGGTGGAAAAGAATATTACATGAAGCAACAAGCAACAAGCTCTCATCAAGCTCATTCAAAAGACATAATTTAGAAATTCCCTTCTCTGGAAAATCATGATTATCAAAACCATTGAGGAGGGTGACTTCCTCATAATTCCATACCCTGGAAAGAAAAACCAAACATTTAATATGCCAGCATGATTTACAGAAAAAAATAGTGGAAGTGTCATTCAAATCAACATATAACAAACAGCTCCAAACTCATTGAACCCATTTCAGAAGCATTGTCCATTTTTCAGTAATAAAACAAAAGCCGCTTGCAGAAAGCAATTTAAACCTTTCATGCAGAAAAGAATTCTACTTCATTATATATTTGTAGATTAGCATCATCTATTCTAAGAAACAAAAATTATCAAACTTCTTTAAGAGTTTATATCTGATGCACACAGTGAATGTAAATCACACCTTTCCACCTTGTCAAATCCTTTTTAAAATATATATTAACAAGATTCAAATTGATGCATAACTTAATTCACCCATCAATGATTAACCCACCATCTTATTAATACAGATTTTGAGAACTTTACTCATAAATGTTAGTTCCAGTGAGAGTCATGACTCATTGAATTGCATAGTAGCATACAGACAGTGCATCAAATATACACTCATTAACAGATATAATTTTTTATTAAATAACAAGTTTTTATTCACCTGAAGTATATAGAATTTTACACTAAAAATTTCACCTCCAAAGTCTTCTAAAACGAGAAAAGCATCATATCTCCTACATACAAGGATAAATGCCAAAACCTTTGGCCATTGGCTTTGCTTCAGAATGGAAGGAAAATTTGTTCAGATCCTCATGGGACAAAGACAAATTGTTCTTGCAATGTACAAGAACTTTGAACCAAGAGGCTCTTAAATTTACAAAACAGATCAATGCAAGCAAATTACAGTATATTACATGGAAAACTCATAAAGTAATATACTCTTGTTCCTAGTTAATTATATCTGCCATGAGATGGTGATATGCCCATTTCTCAGTTGAAACTTCAAAGGCATTTTTATTCTTCATTACTCAGAACCTAACAGATTACTCAAAGCTTCTAGGACAAGGTTTAAGGAAATATTTTTCTGATAAAAAAGAGAATAATCCAAACTTCCAATATTTTCAATTTCTACTGCCCTGCTTAATTCCAATTGGGCCGAAAATTATCAAGGCACAAAATTATAACTCGTACACACAGGTGAACATGAGTTAAAAAAAGTCCATTTCCGATGGCATGTTAAATCATTTATCATTGCGATTGACTTGTTTTAGGAATCCATAAAAACATAAATCACATACCTGATCCGTTCATTCTCATCTGCCGCAATCACAATAGGGGAGAAAGGTTGCAGTAAGGCTGTTCTTGTACCTGTTTCGAATTTTGTATCCCAGCTAGCAATTTGACCAGTATTGTTAAGTTTGCTAACAGCTAGCAAAGCAAATGAGAAACCTATTAGTTCCAGAGTAAAAACTGGCATGAGAATAGTTAAAAAAGAACAAAAAACAAATAAGTTGAAAGGCATACAGGAGTGCTGGCATTTAGCAATATACTCCAGTGCTAATCTCTCCTGCTCTTCTCTTCTAGCCAATAGTTCTTCACTATCATCTGATGCGGTAAGAAGTGGTTTGGAGAAGTGACAACAACTAAAATTATATATAGTTGACTGTGGAAGTAAACTGCGCTCTGAACCAGAAACTGAGCCTAGAAGTGGGTCAGCCAATCCTGAGTCTGGAGAATTCATCAGGTGAGGCCTGAAGTCTAAAGAGCAAACTCTACGAATCCCTGCCAAGTAATTTTGTCGAGGCGGGCTTACAGGAGGAGTTCTAAACGTTAAAGGCAGATGACCTGTCAACATCACCTCCAATCAAATCTTGTAACTTTAATGTCCAAGTAGAATAAAGATAGCATCATGGCAAGCAGTTATCAGGGAAAAGAAAAGGAGACAATAATCTGGAAATGCGTGGAGGAACTACCAGAGAACAATAGAGTTACCTCCATTCATGTCCAACCATGAAGAAGATCGAGCTAATCCAGAAATACTAGGAGTTGACAAGGAAGTTGTGGGATCACCAGGCCAGGCACTGCTACCAGCAGACTTCACAGATCTTCTTACTTGTTCAATTCCAATGATGGAAAGAACCAGCCGTCCTAGACTTGCTACGCGTGGAGATGGATCCTTAGCTAAAGTATACATAGCCAGTACACACTGTGAATACATTTCATTGTCCAAAGGTTTTGGCCTTGAATGATGAACAACCCCATTATTAATACCATCATTCGATATTCCAGAATCAGAATGTTGAGATGAATCATCAGACAATGGAGATCCATGCATGATTCCAGCAGTAGCAAGAGGGCTGCTCGTGGATACCCTTCCATCCCGAACTATAGCTGTTAGAGGACATATTTGGGATGAAACTATATTTCCACTTCCGGTGCCCTTTATATTAGTCATTGACGGCAACGAATTCAACAGGGAATTAGGCTGAGGTTTCCAATATGCAGCAGCAATTGACTTGAGGTGCTGCTTATGTCCAAAGGTAAAGCGTGCCAGAGCTGCCAAGACAGAAACAAAGAATCAACGTTGATCTACCAACATAATTCAGAAACATGGTAAATCCGTAGAACACCCACTCACAATCCCCAATCAGGAAAGAAGGGAATTCAAAGACAGAGAATAGTGTTTACACAAAACATGCAAATATTAGGTTCTAACGATAATGTCAGAAGCTGACAGACAATATGTTTAACTAAGAGTATGCTAGGATCACAGTTGCAAGTTGCTCTAATGTTTTGCAACACACCATAGCACAGAAATGTTACATACAGAAACACGAATCTTAAAAATTCTAGGACGCTCGCAATGACCAAGAATTAGGCATACATTACAGGTAACTTTTCAAGGTGTTTCAAAGTGTTCAACTATGTCACTATAACGTTAACAATTAGGGAGAATACTCGAAGCAATTACCAATCCTAATATATGAAATATGAAGGAGATAACCACCACATACCTACGGCAACTTCTGCCCGGACAAGAGGGCTTCCATCAGAAACAACATTCAAAAGGCTTTTAATTATAATAATCTCAGCTCTACTCTTTTCAGCATCATCACATACTTCATCACCTCCGATACTATCTCTAAATGAGTCAAACCCAACATCAAGCAAAGTGGCCAATGCATAAACTGCAGAAGCTCTAACCTGAAATCAAACAACTCAAATAATTACAAAAGTCTGTAGCAAGCAAAATTTAAACTATCCATTTATAAGGGACATGTAATATTAGTGAGAGGCTATACCTCTGGCTGAGGCTCAGAGAGTAGAGAAGCACATATTGCAGGCACATCTGCCTGCAGACCTATTATCTGAGCCTCATTAAAATCCTCCCACATCTTTCCAAGACAAAGGCAAAGCCACTGAAGGAACAAGGGTTCAGTCTGTCCCTCATTTTGCATGAAACCATGAAGCTGCTTCAAGCAAACATGGATTAACCCTGCTTCAATACAGGCTTCCTGGCCACGTCTATGACCATCCACAATGACAGCCAGAACAAATGCAGCCATTGCACGCTGTTCAGGATATGCTTCCACGCTATTAAGAAACCTAATGAAATAAACATGACCGCCATCTTTTACCAGATCAACCTGACATGACTGCAATCAAAGATGACAGAATGTCTAAATTACTATTGTACAAGGTGAAAGAATATTATAGCGCTGCAATAAAGCATCCAACATAATAACAGAAGCAGATTCAATTTCCAAGTATCAACAAACACAAACAGAAGACTGTCGATTTATGCTTATACGACAAGAAGTGAAAAATAGAATTTTCACCATATAACAATTTTAATCACAGACCAACCATATAGAAGCTTCCACCATAAACAATAGAACACTTAATGACTCCTTAAGTGTCAGAGACTCAAAGGCAGCGAGGGACACACTTCTTAAATGTTACCACAGTATATGAGCTATATTGTATGCATAAATAGCTAAATTAGCATAAGAAAACAAATATTCATCCCCAAATTATGAAGCATCTATTGACACACCTTATCAAGTGCCAAAATCTTTGTCCAAATGAAAACAAGGATTTGACGCAGTTCTGGTGTGGTTGTTTGCAACAGCTTCAGAACATAAGGAAATATTCCAACAGAAAGGGCCTAAAAACAGATCCACTCTGTAAGTAAACAACAGCATATAATGAACACAAAGAAGAGTACACCCATCAAGAACTACCAGATCTACAGCCCAGGGTCCCATATCAAGGAATCTTCCAAGAAGAACCAGAGCACGGAATCGATGGCATTGACTAAGCAAAACCTGAAACATAATGGTGAGCTGATCAGATATTATATTAAATTTTTTAAAATAATTCAGCCATAGTAATTATAAACTGGTTGCACATGTCAATTTTAGTGGCCCTGCATAACAGACAGCTATCAACGAGTGACACTCACAGCTAAAATGAGTAGGAAATAGTACAGCACCTGAAGCACAATTGGCAATTGCTCTGGTGGCTTTTTATGCTCAGATCCATGGTCAAGCCATACTTCAAAGGCTGTCAGCTGTTCAGTAAAAAAGGAACTTGGCTGAAACAAAACAAAAGCACACTCAGATAGAATAAGGGAACACAAGGACTGAAAATAAGCACCTTTATTCTGCTACTCTAGTGTCTGGCTCTATTAAAGATCAGCAAAATTCAGGGTAATAAATGCACACTACCAAAGATCTTTGGGAAAACACACCTGGAACTCTGCATTAGGATCATCAACCAATGATGGAAGCTGAGAAAGGCAAATTTCAGCAGCCATGTCCCACGCATCCCTGGAGTGCACAGAAGAAATTGAAAAAAAACAGAGAAACAAGTTGTAAAGTTAGTGAATATCCACTGTAGTACCACATATGGTGCTGATGAGTTGGTGGCAATGTTGGGTGAGAAATTGGAGAACAATTTGCAGAGCGCATAATCCTCTCAGCAAGCAAAAAATTTCTGAACAAACTGGCAACTAGTAAATCCTGTCTAAACAACCTCCGAAAAAGGTCTGCACCACAAAAAGAAGCGTCGATTAAATTGATTAGAAGACAAGAACCACTTATATAAAAGAAAGCACACAGCTCATCAAGTGCTCAAAGAACTACCATGAGGGAGAACATTCCAAGCAATTGTGTCTGTCACAGCAGTAAAAATCCAATTCAACTCCCCTAGAAGTGTTTTACGGTCATTTTGGCGACCGGGAATTTTATCTATAAGTGAACAGTCAAGAGACTCATGAAGCAATGAACGTGTGCAAAACCTGGAAGAGATAACAACCATCAGAAGATTAGTAAGCTCATTCTACACAACTCTACCAAATATGTTAAATCTGAAAATTGTTAAAAATGCTCAATAAGGTGAATACTATGTAATAATAAATCCAGAAACAACAAAAATGTAAACAGAGAAACATAGTAAAAGCTAATTCAATAGATATATTCAACCTAGCAAATAGTAGTTAGTCCTAATGAAGCACATCACATACAACTTGCTAAAAGACAGACCAACTTGACAGAAACACCTTATAAATCTTACAACATATCCCAGGTCATGTTCACATCTGATAACTACCAACAGAGCAACTTCTGGAAACCAAATGGAATTCTTTCTAGGCACCGAAGTGCAATGAGAGAATCACTTGGTAAAGCGATAGGTACTTTCATCTTCTTTATATACGTGAATAACTACTTTGACCTCCATATCATTCAAGAACTTATTAAGAAGATCTAGGAAACCTCACAGATCAAAGACATCTGAAGCAGACGATTTACAAATAATAGCCACCAAAACAATAGTGCATCATAACATTTTATGCAAGCATCCCATACAATTTCAAAATCTCCATAAATACCAACTTAGAGTGACAGCAGCAACTCATTGAATTCTAAATTCCAACAGAAAACAAAAAGGAATAAGCATTATAATTTACTACATAAAACATTAAAGAGACAAAAGTAATACAAGAACCAAGCAAAAAAAAGGGGAACAGATTAACAATTTTTACAAGCCCAAATGATGAATTGTCATGATTTGTCCATAGCATGGATACCAAAAAGGCGAACATTTCCCAAATGAAAATAAAGAGCTAAATATATGACGAAAACTTTTACCATCCCAATGCCATTTTGATAGGCGTAGTAAGACAAGAAGTAAATACATCAGCAGGAAATTCAGCACTTTGAGGAAGAGTCTCATGTGCTTCACATGCAGCCAGCAGAATGCAGTCTCTTGCAGAACCAGGGTAGTTAGAAGCACCACATTCAAGATGCTATCAATCAAATTCAATTAAAAAAATCAAAGCAAGCTAGAAAAACAAGACAATAATATCTATTTGAATAGTGGAAACCAGAAAACATATTAACAATAAATTAAGGATAGAACACAAGCAAATACCTCAATGAAAGCATTAACAATCATTCCAGCAGCAGAGCAATCAAAAACATATATAGAAGGCGTTCTTAACCAAGAATCAAGGTCATTGATACGCAAGGGAATATATTGTGTATAACTCTGCACAGAAGATAATCAGGCTGAGCAGGGAGACAGTTTGCCAAATAGAGCAAAAGAAAAGACAACAAGAATTGTTTCATAACAGTTAAACAAATGCACCTTATTGAACAGCCAGATTTCACCATTTGCAGTTGGCTTTGGAACACCATGTCCATTATAATGAAATAGAACTCTTTCTGACTTCGCATATCTGCGGCAAGTATTACAAAGTTTCTTCACTTCATCCACTGTAGGATCAAGTTCTAACTTACAGCGAGCCTGGCCATACTTAATAGAAAGAATTAGATTATAAACTGCATAGGGTAACATGAAAGGAAACATGGTATAGGAAGGCGTTCACACCTTGGGCTGCCACCTCTCATATTGATCTCTCAAGTTTTTCCCAATAGTTTCAAGTGCTTTTTGTGGTGCCATAGAGAAAGGATCTGCCAAAAATCAGAGAAAGAAATGTTGCTGAACTAACTTTCTCAATAGAAAACATTGAATTGAATAAAAACATTTTTATATTTTAAATAATTTTGTCAATAGGGAATGGATGGTGGAAGAGAAAATATAAGGGAAAACTTATTTTGTGTCATGCAGAACAAGGATTCAAACGTCTTGTTCCTCCTTCTTGGTAACCAAATAAAGCACAGCTCATACATGAGTTATAAACAGAAATAATAAAAAGATAAGCATTCCTTAGACTGCATGCTAAATACCATTTTCATGCAACGATAACTAAAAGCAACAGTTTCTTAACCCCCAAGCCCTATAGTTATTTCAAATTTCTATCCAATTTCTGTTGGTCGCTTGCCACTACTACTCCTAATACCATAAACAGTAAATACATGCTTAAAGAAAGGTACTCCAGAAGCTCCAAATTTACTTCCTCTTTGAAAAAGTTCAATCTGTGAAAAGCTCCAAACTACTTATTGTTACACAATATTCCAGTTTTTACCCTTACATAAAAGGAGGCACTTCTTTTTTTCTCAACTGACAAAAGGTTACATAGAAAAAAAGCTTAGTTGGAAGCATGATCATAATTAGTACTTTCGGATAGGATTTATGTTAATTCTCTTCAACATTCCAATGCAGAAATAAAGACAATTATTACGGAGCAGAAACAGTAACAGCCAAGAGGAAAAAATAGCCAAAATTAAAATGTCACGCATGCTCAATGAAGCCACTAGAATTTAGTTCCTTCACCTGTTAAAATAATAAGAACCTTATGAAAGATTTCTTAGACAATAATCTCATGAGAATATAACCTCTAAGAACCATTAAACAGCAAACATGCAAAAACAAGAGGAAAGAATTGACAAAAAACATACCAATCCAGCACTCCATTCTTGCACAAGGAGATATTTTTATTACATCAGGTGGATCGACGCTAATATTTAAACACAAAACTAGGGCTACATATCCTGTCTTCATCTGCACATAAAGCCGAGTCAATTGAATATGGTCAAGCCTACCACATCATGACAAATTAAAAAGAAAATAATTCTTAGAGGATGGTTTCTAATATTTGTCAAGAAGAAACATACTATTATCTAATATTCAAATTCAGTTCCAAGAAAGAAAAAATTGCTTAATGTGTTGCAAGGAAACCACAGTAAAGAGGCTCCCTAAAGATAAAAAGGATAATTTTTTGAAGCATGCAATAGGTGAGGAGAATGTTAACAAAATTTTCTATAGAACATAATTTCTAATTATTTGTATTCTTCCTTATTCTACATGTTTAGGCTTTAGAAATTCCATTTAAGAAGACATAACAATCTTCCACAATATTATCTCCTTATTTTGCTTTTAAATTCTAAACTCATGTCAAAACTTAAAAGATAAAATAGAATATATATTTCATTATGGAATGTTCAACCAAAGCTAAAGGATGTATGGAAAATGTTACTATACTACAGATGAAATTAAAAAGGATTAAACGAACTAAATTTCTACCGTGAAGGCATCTCGTGTTTTCACCAGGCAAATACGTGGACAACCAACCATTTGAAATATATTTCTTAGTCATTAGAGCACCACAAGACAAAGGATATACAGGAATAGTAAAAACAACATCACATTACTTATTGTACGAATTATTGAACTTCCTTATCTAATGCTTTTATCTAGAACCAAATGAGGAGTAGATGTCTTCCATTGCCCCAGGCCCACACCAAATTCAAGGATTTCACGGAAACTTAATTGACAGTAATAGTTCCATAATTATAGGCTAGCACATATAAGAATTCCGCTCCCTTTTATTCAATGCAATAAAGCCATATGCCCATGTTCATATTCTATTTTTATACCAAAAATGGCATAGATATGAATCAATGTGATACATATATCATTTCTAATAACCTATAAACGAAGTCAAAATTTTCACTCTCGAATACCAATAGAAAGTTCTAATTGTTTGCACAATACCCATTTTTTCTATTGCAGTGTAAATAAATTCTCATTTTTTTCTTCGGTCAATGATTATATATAATCAGTCAGATGAATGAAATAATTAAAGAAGAAAATGAGGTTGAGAGGAAAGAACTTACTCGGTCCTTAGGGCGCCATTTGGAGACAAGGCCATTATCAGAGGGTCCGCTGGGCGTGGAAGCTTCAAAAGCAGCATGCCGAAGCTCGCATAAAACAACAGTTTGTGGCAAGTAAGCGATGGAAGTAGGCACCGCGGCCGAGGCAGTAACGGCATTGGTGTAACTGCTGGTGGATGCAGTATCAAAATCCCTCCTTTGGGACGCCACCTCAGCAGAAGCAACATCATCATCATGGTAATCGGCACTACTGCCGTTGCCATCGATGACATGATTGGATACCGCCAGCGACAATTGCGAGAACCGTGATGTCATCAGATCGCCCAATGCCATTCAAATCCCCCAAAAAAAGAATCAAAAGAAAAAGAAAAGCCCTCGGATGAAAATTTAATCAATAAAAACAAAATATCAGCAAACCCTAGCCTTTTTTGCTTGAAACTGATCCACAAGAGAGAGAGAGAGAGAGAGAGAGAGAGAGAGAGAGAGAGAGAGAGGAAGGGATTTAATCAACGAAGCCGCTGAACCAGCGGCGCATTGGGATTCGCCTGAGGAAAGTGAGATAATCCAGCTCCGAAATTTATTGAAAGAAACGAGATACGAAAATAGATGATTTCAAACCCTAGGCGACGACGGCGACGACGACAATGGTAGTGGTGGTGGTGGTGCAGCATAGAACAGTGACGGCACAAGAAAATTATGTACAATTAAAAGAAAATTTTGAAAGAGAGAGAGAGAAAGAGAGGGTTATTAACTCTTCAAATCTGAACGCTGAAATTAGGATTTTGTGAAAAGTGAGAGTGTGTCTGTCTGTCTGTCTATTTGTTACACTGTACTGTTTGCGCGTGCGTTGCTGTATATTTGATTATGGGTTATTTCACAAATAGTTCTCAATAGTATAATATTTTGTAATTTAATATTTTAAAATAATTTTAATTTGATTAAATATTTAAAATTTAATTTCATTGAGTATATATATTTTTTGTATTAAAGTGTTTAAATAAATAATAATATGATAATATTAATTTTATTATAACATATATATTTTAAAATAATAATTTGATATTTATTTTTAGTGTAAAATTTTATATGTTGGATAAAATAATAATAAAAATATTTATTTAAATCAAAATTCTTTTTAAATATTTAATTAAAATATAATATGATATTGGATTATTTGCGTAATTAACTCTTTGATTATTTGCATTTTCTCCCTCTATTTCCAATTTTTTAAAGTGTCGTTGTTAGAAAAAAAATAACTATTTTTAACTTTTGTTAGTTATTTAGTTACTATAACAGTGTAATTAGTGTCCTTAAATTTTTAAAAATTCTTCAAATAAACTTTTATTATTGCCCAATTGGGCTTAAATTTCTCATGGTGATCGATTCATACGAGTTAAGCTTTGAATTTTTTTAATTTAAGTTCATTTTATTTAATTTAAATTATTATTTAATAATAAAAATAATATTTTATTTTAATTTAATTAAAATTTTTTAAATAATAATATAAAAATAATATTTAGGTCGACCTTCACTTGGGCCTAGTTAAAATAAATTTTGAGCTATAACTCAACCCTCAAACAGGTTCAAAGTATTTTTTTTAATTTAATTAAGTAATTTATTTTACATAAAAAAAAACACTAAAGCGAGACAGACAAAATAATATTTGTAAGGTTTTAATAAGGACAAAATTAGCATTTTAACTATATAATAATATTATTATAAATAATATATTAAATAACTTTAAATTTCTCTGGATACTCGATAGCAAAAATTCAAAAAAATATAGTATTCGTTTATTAGATGAAAAATGATATTTAAAAAAAATAATTTATGGAAATTAAACTTATTTTCTAAAGGTTAACATTTTTTTTATTATTCGAATGATTTTTCGTAAAATATTTTTTCATTGTTTGACTACGTTTTAAGCAATTTGGATTGACATAAAAAGAATCATTCTATACACTTAAGTGATCGACATATACATACATATATATATATATATTGCTTTGTTTAGCGTCTATTTTAGGGGGATTGATCTTTATAAAGTACCAATTAATTTTTGTTTTGTTTCAAGAAGGAATTAAGTCTCCACTTGGATTGTTTTTTTCTTTGTTTGAACTTTCAAAACAATTAAGACATTTTCCAAAAAATTGCCATGGTTTTCCATT
>JAQSVH010000008.1:15572438-15585851 GCA_029448705.1 Adansonia digitata
TTTTAATCTTTAGGCCATCCTCATTATATAATCTTAAGGAGCGTTTTTGTCCTCTTTTGAAATGTTTGCTAAAGTAAGTAGCATAAATTGCACATTCTTCGAGATAATTTATTTAGTTATATTTTTATTTAATATATTAAAAATAATAAATAAAATTATTAATTTAATATAATAATTTTTTATACGTTAATAATAAATTTTTTTATTTTTATAAATAAGATTAAGATATTATTGTTTATTTTTTTTAATTTTTAATTATTTCATAAAAGATATATTTAATTTATTTATAGAGTTTAAAAATTTTACTATTAGTAAAATTAAAAATTCACTTAATCTTATCATAGTATAATTATTTTTTTATGCTATAATAATATTAATATATTATATATTTATATAAATTTTTAATATATTAATATTATATAAATTTTGTTAAATTTATATATTTATATCATATTTATTTTATAATTTATATTATATTTATTTATAAAATGATGTCATATTTAACATCATATAATATAGATTTAAGTATTTTATGACACTCATTAAAGAAAACAATAATAAAAAAAAAGACAAAAAGAAATCTAAACCGTCCAAATCTTAAGTTAAGGCTTTTGTCCTTTTAAAGTCCGTTAAGATTGTTGCCGTTGAAACTCTGTGTCCCTCCCTCTATTGCCATCCCCACAAGCTGTAAGTTTCTTTTTATCACTCAAATATTTCCGATTCCCCGTAAAGGGTACCCAACGTAAAAGTAAAATACCCAATTTTCTGTCTCACAAAATCCAGGTGATCCCCAGCAAATTTCTCCAAATATGAAGGACATTTCTGGCAATTTATTGCCATGAAAAGGGGAAGGAAACTCAGAATTTTGTCCTTTCCCTTTTTCCCACTGTCTGATAGTTGAGTGCCGTTTCCTCTTTTATAGGACTGTCGCTTTGATTGTGTTTCACACACTCGAAGAGTTTCAGACGTCGGCAAAAATCCCAAAACCAAACATCATTAACCTCTTCGCATTGTTTAAGTTTCTGGGTATTTTATTTATTTATTTTTTGGGATGGAAGTGGAGAGCTGTGAATTTGGTGATATAGGCACCAAAATGGGTGTTTTGAACGGCGGTATTAGAGCTGAGATCGATACTTCGGCACCGTTTGAGTCAGTGAAGGAGGCTGTTTCTCGATTCGGTGGAATCGGTTACTGGAAACCCTCTCAACATAAGCTCATCTCTGAAAGCGAGGTTTAATTTCTACCCTCCAAAAAAAATCTTGGTTTTTATTTATGGGTCTTCTTTAGGAAATGTTCCTGGGTTTCATGGATTTGGCTTTCTTTCTTTTTCTTTTTTTTTTTTTTGGTATTTTTGCTGCTTAAAGTCTTGCTTTGAAGTAAAAGAAATGGTAGAAACCAAAATTATAAGTGTTTGAAACTGAATAATAGAATAAATGCAGTTTCAGATTGTTCTATGCGGATGTTAAATTATGCATTTTGGTTAATGCAGCAAAAGAATCAAACTTTTCATTATCAAATTTCTTTATTGAAAAATATTTTCTATGTAACCGCATTCTTTTGCTTTTATATTCCAGAAACAGAAATTTAGTAGAAGTTACTTTTTCTGCTCAAGGATAGAATATGATGGGTGGTTTAGAGTTGATTTTGCATAGACTTTGCTATCTTATGTACACACACACCAATCAGTGTGAGTTTTAAGCTGAGACGTCTGAACTGAAGTTCTTATATGTAGTTAGCAAATATGCTCTGTATAGCTTAATTGGGATTCAAGGGATGAACTTGTTTACTAGGCTTCAAGCATCATTTATTTGTTATCATATATCATGCACTCGTAAAAGTGACTTCAAAACGTTTAATATATCAGAAACTTCATGCTTCATAATACTTTAACTTTGAAGCTTCTCCTAGTAGTCTTGTTTCTGTACAATCAGCTCATATAATATGAATTGTCTCGAAGGACTCTCGTTTTGGTCAATTGGTTGCACTCTTTGGGGTACATAGTTTTGATTTTAATATTTATTTTCATATTCCTTGAATGTTTTAGAAATTGTATGCTATGTTTGTCTTTGACGCCGATAATGGACTAGACTGGAGTAGCACATGTACTACTACTTCAGTTTTTGTTTGTTTGCCTATGCATTTTTTTTTATGACGCTTGGTTGTCTTCTGATAAGTTCTTAATGTTGGCAGCGTGATGTGGAAGAAGTTGACATTGCGAAATTGGAGGAGCAAGCAGCGCTATTGGAGAAAGATCTCATTGTTAAGGAAAGAGAAACACTGGATGTGCTCAAAGAACTCGAAACAACGAAAACAACCGTCGAAGAACTAAAATTGAAGCTGCAGAAAGAAGCACCTGAAGTAAATGTGACCCTTGAGAAGAACACGGACGTCAAGAATGTGACCTCTGCAATGATAGAAGCCGAGAAAGAAAATCGTGGCCATCCGAACTTGGCTGGAAGTTTGAACCCCCACTCGTCATCAGCTCCAGGAAAAATCTTAATGGAGTTGAAGCAGGCCAAACTTAACCTTTCCAGGACAACTAATGATCTTGCTGGCATTCGAGGTTCTGTAGAATCACTGAACAAGAAGTTAGAGAAGGAACGACTTTCTCTTGAGAAGACTCGAGAGAGGCTAAGTCAGAATTCCTCGAAGATATTATCCCTCGAAGAAGAGTTAAGTCAAACTAAACTTAAACTGCAAGTAGCAAAAGATGCTGAAGCCAAAAGAAGTGCTGAAAATCCTTTGGATATGTCGAGGGAACTTCAAAGATTGAGTTCTGAGGCTGAGCAATTCAAGAAAATAGGGGAAGCAGCAAGATCGGAGGTTACAAGAGCAATATCCGAGATTGAACAGACGAACACAAGAATAAAAACAACCGAGATGAGGCTATTTGCAGCCAAAAAAATGAAGGAAGCCTCTAGAGCTGCTGAGGCTATGGCTCTTGCTGAGATCAAAACTCTTTCACGCAAGGAGAGCTTGTCTGTGCAGAAGGCGGAAGGGGTGACTATTTCATTTGAAGAGTACTCTGCCTTAATGTGCAAGGCACAAAATGCTGAGGAACTTTCTAATCGGAAAGTGGTAGATGCTACGATCAAAGTTGATGAAGCAAATGTTTCAAAAATGGAAATCTTGAAGAAGGTAGAGGAAGCCACGGAGGAAATTAAAACTAGTAAGAAGGCTTTGGAAGAAGCATTGAACAGAGTAGAAGCTGCGAACAAGGGGAAGCTGGCAGTTGAGGAGGCTCTTCGGAAGTGGAGATCTGAGCATGGTCAGAAAAGACATTCCGTACACAACTCAACCAAGTTCAAGAATTCTTACCCATCTCACCATCGAAAAGATTCTCGTTTATTAGATGTGAATGGATTGAATCTGGTTAGTGATGGTCCAACTCCTGTTTTGAAGCCAACCCTATCAATCGGCCAAATACTTAGCCGAAAGTTGCTTCTGCCTGAAGACTTTGAGACTGAGATGCTGACAGAGAAAGGCACCGTGAAGAAAAAGGTGTCATTGGGTCAAATGCTCAGCAAACAAAATGGCGATTTCACTGCCTCTCAGAACACGGAGAGAGAAAGTGGTCACAAGCAGTTCTCAGGAAAGAGAAAGAAGTTCGGATTTGCTCGGTTTTCACTGCTTTTAGCAAAACAGAGTAAGAAAAAGAAGAAGCCGAGTCTTAACTTGAGGTAGTGCTGTGATAGGATTCCTTTTTTTTCTGAGTGAAGCACTAACTCCTAATTGCTTGTATTGTTGACTTCAATTTCTTTTTAAGGTTCCTGTTCTATATTGTGTTCGCATGATCCTTTTTATTTTTTGTCTCTGTGATGCTTGTAAAGATGCTTAGGATATTTATATCCTGATCTTTATGTAAGGCCATGTTGCCATGTTTGAAAACTCTGTTCGTTTAACTAAAAATGTTGTGCCATACTGTTCGTCTGTTAATCGGGTATTCTTGCAAAGCAAGAATTAATTTTTTTGGATTCAGATACTACAGTCTAGACTTGTTGCATGCTATCTTTTAAGAGTGGTTGTATGATCAAGTTAAGTACCAAGTTCTGCTAGGAGTAATCTTTTGGCATTTACTTATGGTCTAAATTGGTCAGCATTTTCTAACATCTCAAGGCTATTCAAACTAACACCACCATTACAACTGAAGCAAGATTATTAGTAGCACAAAAGCAACTCATAAAACGTCCTTTCATAGATCATTGCCATGATTTCCACAGGGCAAAAGCAACTAGGATTACAGGTCAAATAAAAAAGATAGCTGAGATTGTTTGGACTAAAATTTATTGGAACACCATAAAGATCTTGATCAATGCAAAGAATATAGCCCCAATGTTTCAACAAGATTGATCAAGTTAAGCTTCTTGTCCTTATTCTACAGGCAAAGGATGATAAGCAATGGGAACTGCAAGCAACTCATGTTTTCTTCTTATCGACAGACCAAGCCCCTCGGTCATGTCCAAATCTTCGGGCTTCATTCCATTAGGAAGCTTCCAATCAAAGTGGTACAACAATTGTGCAATTGGCAACTCAATGTTACTAAGAGCAAATGATATACCTGGACATATCCTCCTTCCTGCACCAAATGGGATGTATCTGAAATCTGTTCCCTTAAAATCTATGGAACTATCAAGGAACCTCTCTGGATAAAATGTTTCAGCATTGTTCCAGTGATTGGGATCTTTCCCGATTGCTCCGGCATTAACAAATACTTTAGACTTGACTGGTATATCGTAACCCTCAAGCTTACAGTCCTCGCGGCATTCTCTTAGTACCAGAGGCACAGCAGGATGCAGCCTTAATGTTTCTTTGATAACTGCTTTTAGGAACTTTAGTTCATGAATGCTGGATTCATCCACATTTCCTCTGCCATCGAAGATCTGTCTGACCTCGTTTGTTGCCTTTTCCATAATTCTAGGGTTCCTCAGCAGTTCAGATATTGTCCATTCGACAGTTATCGATGACGTTTCACTCCCTGCACTGAACATGTCCTGAAAGTGGATACTGGAGAGTCTTACTAAGCTTTATGCAATCACAGATGTTACCAATGGTCAAGCTATTGATCAAACAAAAATGAAGTAAACAAGTGATAAGCAAATGAAAAACTAGAAGAACTGACCAAGATGATTGCTTTAATGTTGTCAACAGATAAAGGAAACTCAAGTTCGCTTTTCTCTTGAAGATCTAAAAGAATATCAACCAGATCTTTCACTTCTTAGCTGCCATTGCCGTCATCTAATATTTTCCTCTTTTTGTGCTCGGCAATGATGTCCTCAAGTATCCTATCGGCTTCTTTATGTAGCTTCTCAAATTTGGGTCTTCCACTAAGCAATTCAAGCAGTTTAACAGAAGGGAACATATCTGCAATGGTGAAGCTTCCCGACAACTTACTAACTTGAGTGATGATGGATATGAACGCTTCTTGCTCTTTGCATTTCTTGCTGAACGCTGCTCTCGATGTTATCCCATATGTCAACAAGAAAATCTTTTTGCTAAGATTAATTGGCAAACTTTCAGACAAAGAAATCGACTTGATAAGATTTGAAACCTCCTCTTCTCTAACCTTTCTGAATGATTCAACACGCTTCAAACTTAAAAGCTCTGTCACACAAATTTTCCTTAGATGTCTCCAGTAACTACCATAAGGTGAGAAAACAATATTTGTAGAACCATAAGACATGATCCTGGAAGCAAGTATCGAGGGTCTAGAAGCAAAGTTGATGTCATTGGTTTTCAAAGCTTCTTTGGCCAAATCTGGTGAGGATATTACAATATTGGAAACTGCTCCAGTCTTGAGATGGATTAAAGAACCATGCTTCTTAGCTAAGTTTGACAATGTTTGATGAGGTAATGAACCGACAAGTTGGTGCATGTTTCCTATGAGAGGTAGTTTCCATGGTCCTGGAGGCAGCTTTTTGACGGGTTTCTTAGATTTCAATGTCTGAACTATTCTCACAAAGATGGACAAGAATACGAGGATGTTAATCAGGATGAACAAAGGAGAGAATTCAACGTCCATTAGCATGACGCAATGAAGGTTGATTGAATGGCAAGACAGTAATGGGTGATTATTATATATGTTTGAAGGATTAAGATTGATTGAAGTTGTGATTCTGATACTAAAAAACAACCAAATCCCAACATATAGGAGCAGCCAAAGAAAAGCCTGACAACAATAACCGACAATGGCTGAAATACAGACCAGACGATAAAAAAGAAGTTCATCGAATTAACTTCAAGAAAGATGCTGTATGTTTGAATACAAAGCACGGCATCAAGGCAAAGCGGTCCTAAGAAGAATAAGCCTCCGAGGATCAATTTTGACGAAACAGTGAAACACCCTGTGGGAAGAATAAGACGTCAGTCTCAAGTTAGGAATTGCAGGATAATCCAACAATCAGCCATGATTCAGCAAGAAAGCATCCGCATGATAAGCATAGCTATAACAAGTCACCTCAAAATCCCCCGTAAAAGAAACTTTTGTCACTCGAACTTGGGTGTGTTGAATACATGTATATGTTCTACAAGGGTATGTTAATTTTTTTTTCTAAGTTTTTTCATTTAGAGAAATTTATATCTTTATACCCATATCCAAATAATATCGGACATAAATGTCAGAAATAAGTATTTCAGAAAAAATAAAAAGCAGTAAAAAAATCTATAACTAACCTTACCAACGACATGTACCCAAGTTGGATTGAGTAAACCACCGAACTCTAATTCATTTGTTTCAACCCGATTTCTTGGGAAAAATGTCTCTCAAACCTGCAGCTCTAAAATGGTTAGTCTCTCAACCATTACCATTTATCAAGCATCCCTCTTTGCAGTTGTGGGTTCCATTTGCCTTGCCTCCATCTTTATTTTATATAACAGTACTACCACTTTATATGCATTGGTCTTATTTTAGTGTATATGTCAGGATTCGGACAAACAATGCCAACAATCAACAAGATAAAGACGACCCGACCAAATTTGAATGCCCAAAAAATGCTTTCCTCAGCACTGACTAGCAACAGTAGATGCACATTTTTATTTGACACGTATAAAGAAGCGGGATACAAGATATCATCTTTCAAGTATTCATATTCGATATTTACTTTAGAATTTGGGTAATGTAGATGATATGTATAATGAAGACAAAAACTTTGACAACTACAACCTTAAACAATGTGGTTTGGTTTGCCCAAGCTGTTCACCATGAAAGGGAAAAATATGAAAGCGATGATCCCATGTATTGTTCTTTATTTGCTGCTTCAAAGCCTGAATATGAAAATGGTTCAAAAGCTCCATCGGCCGCAGTAGTACGTGGAGTTACATATCTCAACGAATGAAGCATAGGAATAATCGACGCATACTTATTCGTCAACGTCATGATGAAACTTATAAAATTATTATTAAAAGTTTTTACGAGTTAAGCCAGACTTAAAGTTTTAAATGTTGAAATTAAGTTCAACCTATTTTTAAAAAAAAATTATTATTTCTTTTATCAAAGCACACTTTCAGTTTAATAGTTTTACTCAAATATTTCAAATATTAGATAAGCTTTCGGATTTAAGTGAATAATCTAACTTATTAACAACTCTAATTAATCTATAATGATATATTGTTCTTGAGCTAAAAATTGAGAGTCACGTATTCGAACATTAATATATTTAAACTTTTATTAAATATAAAAAATAATAAAAACTAAATATTATATAATTTCAAAAATCTAAAAGAAAAAATTTATAAAAACAACAAACTTATCATAAAGTACGAATTTTTCTTTTGTAATGGTAAAAGTAAAATTTTACTTGTCAGATAAATATAATTTTTAATTACACATGCAATTTTATAAAAATATGCGCGTAAATATATATATGAATTTTATTTAGAAGATAAATAGTACTCTCCCCCTTCCATTAAGTTATTATCATATTTTAAAATTTATTGATACTAAATGTTTTAATTTTGATTCTTTATTTTATATTAATCATTAATTTAAATATAAAACAATAATTTTTTCAAAAAGAGTATTGAGTTAGTCTCACAATTAATGAACATCAACTCGATAATTTCTTAAATATATATATATATATATATTAAAAGTTACTTAAAAACTGAAAAAATATATTAACAAAGCTATAAATCACTTAAAATAAATTACCAACTAATCATATTTTTTTAAACATAGTTTAATATGTTTATAAAATTTTTAAAATGATAAAAAAATCAAAATTGATAAATTTTAATCGAGCGGTGAGGAGATAAATTTGCGAAGGATTTAACTAAGAAAGAATGTAATTGACCGCAGAGTATCTAAACCTCGAGAATGCATGAATTTAAGAATGGCACACCCAGCCAAGGCCAACGACAATTCAACGCCTTTGCCCAACCCGACACTCCAAAGGGAATAAAAGTTTCCAATCCATTCAACCTCTCTGCGGTGACTATTCAATCCCAAAGGTTACAAAAATCTCTTCTTTTTCTTTCAATTTCTTTCAATTTTCATAGATCTTATCTCAACCTCATATGTTAATCTGGGTGTTTTTTTTTTTTTAACAATTAATTTCTATTGATTTTCTTAATTTTATGCAAAATCTTTGGTGGGTTTTCGTTGTCTTCTTTGTTGAATACTTTGGTTTCTCGTTCATCTTATATTAGTTTACCTATTGCTTTTGTGCATCATGTTATGGTTTAATTTGAATTGTTATAAGTTTTTTCAAGTTTTGGTGTTGGAATAATCTGCTTTAGAATAGTTAGATTAGCATCATCTCATAATATTTTTAGTATTGAAATCTTCAAGAATATGAATAGATTATTATAGGTTGTAGGTTTCGGTGTTCGAATAATCTACTTTTGAATTGTTTTAGCTTTTCTTTTTTTTTTTCTGCCTTATTCTGAAAGTTAAGATTAATTGGGACTGCTGCCTTTTGTATACTTATCTTGTTAGAGTTACAATTGGTTTCTTGCTATCTGGGTTGTTTGAAGCCCTGTCGAAAAGTTTACCGGCAACTAAGATATAGCTAGTAATTAAGGGTAATATTAGTTTATGTATTGGGATTTATCTCGTTTCAACTATGGTCAAACCCGTCAGGTGATTTGTTTATTAGTTTATGGTTTTTTATCTATTGTTATTATGGAATCTTTTACCTATGGTTATGTTCAGCTAAAAGACATTGACTCCAGGCATTGTGGGATTCTCATGCTATTTAATGAATGACTCCAGGCATTATGGATGTGCGATTTGGGATCTTGTTCCTCTTTGTGTTGGGTGTTAGCTGGGCGTGTGATGCCAGACAACTAGAAGTTGTTGAGGTAGTAATCTCTGATGCATCAGGTAATTCTCTTAGAGCTTCAATAATCTTTATTGATTTTCTTGTCTCTCCCCAGTTTTTAAAAGATTCTCTTTTTCTTTTCCTAGCGTTGGGGGTTTTGTTTGTTTATTGGTAAGACGTGATAGATGATTCATAGAAGTTAATGATTAATAATCTATATTCAGATGAAGTTGCTGTCTAAAAATGGCTGAACTGAATCTCTTAATGAATATGTTCTAAGGTTCGTAAGTTACTTGCCTGTGAAAATGCTTGAATTAAATTAATGATTAATAACTGGCAGCTGAATTTCAAACTTGGCCAGGGATTTGGGATGTAATGTGCAATCAGATGGCTGGGTAGAAGTTTGGGTTTGGATTTGATTTTTCTAGGTTCTGAACATTTTTATTTTTAGTCTTTTAAGATCATCTTGGGCTTAGCTTTAGGTAGCTTTTGGGATTAATTCGAGTTGAGTTGCAGGAGGTTCTGAGGCCGTTTGGGTTTGGTAAAGACAGCTTGTGGTCAGGGAAGTTGTGCAGGTCAACGGGGTTGGTCTAGTATTTGCACCAAAAATTTGAAATAACTATCAGTATGCTGTATGAGGATCGCAGCTTACTTCTGGTTATTGAACATTCAAGTAAAGCAACGAAAAAATACCTCTAATATCCTTGATTGTTATCATTTGGCAGTTTGAATTAGAGAGTCTTTAATAAGATCCATTTCATCGAAAATATAATCCTTAAAGGATTTGATTGTTGCCTAAAAAATATATAGAGGCTACTTCATCAACAAGAATTATCTGGGCTGTTTGTTTCAACTGTTAATCTCTTGCATATTGCATCATGAATTAATGTCCACATCCAGCAGATTTTTGAAACGTTGGCACATTTCCAATAAGTTTCTTTGGTGGTAGTGAGATATGTAAAGGATTGTTCACTGGAGATGCTGAGATTAAGATGCCCATATATATGTATTCCTTTCTCAATTGAAATTGATTTGCAAATTATTTAACTTTTTAAATTAAGATTGGTCAATGAAAGTGAGAAACTAATCAAGTGCAATGACATGGGATTCCTGATTCAGTTGTGCAGATAAACCAGGTGCAAGATGGAGAAGTAGAAAAGGTTGCTCAGAATGACAATGTGTGCACCTTGTGTGAGGAATTTGCTACTGAGGCAATTGATTACTTTAAACAGAATAAGACCCAGGCTGAGATAGTTGAGATTCTTCACAAGAGTTGCTCCCGTTTACGATCTTTCGAGCAGCAGGTAGTCTTCAAGTTTAGTTGCATACGTATTGCATATAGGCAATTGAATAGGTTTTAGGCATTATAAGTATTAATTCTCATGCAATGATATCAAACAGATTGCATATAGGTATTGTTAAATTATACTTTATGGGGGCATAAGGGGATGGTTAAGTGCGAAGTCGTCACTAAAACCTAAGAGCATAAAATATTTGAAAATTATTTTTCAATCGATATTCGTGGATTTTCTTTTTTTAATTGGTGTTTTTCCTTTTGTTCTATTCCTCCAAAAAAAAAAAAAAATACAAAATGACTATTTGATCTATACTGTACAGTGCGTTACATTGGTGGACTATTATGTTCCTCTCTTCTTCTTGGAAATCACTTCAATACAACCTGAAGATTTCTGTACAAAGGTCAACCTTTGTCAAAAAGTTGCACTTATATCTTCACAAATTCATGAAGATAGCTGTGGCATGTGCCACCACGCTGTTTCAGAAGTACTAATTAAGTTGAAAGATCCCGATACACAGGTGTGCATTACTCCCATCTTTTTTAAAACCACATGTGTGTCTACGAGGGTTGATCTTATGTATAATTTGATATTGGCAGACCTATATATAGTTTAACCTTTGGTTGAATCAGTATAATGTACATCTAGCTTGAGATTATTTCGCGCACGCACACACGCACACATAAAACCTTTCCCTTCTAACGTTGGAGTTGATGGACTGGGGAGGGTGGGGGGGGGGCACCAGGGTGGCATTGTTGATGTTTCTTTGACTTTCCTTTTAGTTGCTCTAAGTCTGTAAAATAGCTGCTATATTGGTTATCATTGATGTACTTTTGAGCTATGTTATTCTGACTTTTCATTTTTGTTTAAGTATCCATGTCCGATGCATATCTAGACATAGGTTTGGGCATATGACCTTCCAAAGATCATCCAAATACATGAAAAAATTTTGAAAAGTTTGAACATACCCATCTCGGACACATCCTTGTATCTGACACTCACACCTAATTTCAAGTAACATAGCTTTTGAGTTACTTTGCTAAAATGTAGGCGGTGTTACTGACATAATGTATGCAAGTGGGTAGTGGAGATCTTGATGACCGTGTGGAATGCTACAAGTATATATGCCCTTTGCAGTATAACAGATAACATCTATCTATGCGATAGTTTAAAAGAGGCCCTATTGTAAAGTTCGTACTTGAGTTATAACAGAGAAAAATATGTACACTTTCCATTAAGTTAATAACTCAAACAATTTATATTTTATTAAAATAAAATAAGAAATTGTAGCCAGGGTGAATTTTCTTGTTATTCATAATTCGATACTCTTTTTCCTTTTGTGCCTTGATGCCAGCTGGATATACTTGAGCTCCTTTTGAAGGGATGTAATTCAGTGCAGAACTATGTCCAAAAGGTGAGTGTACTTGAAGAACTTATTGTGCTTTTAACTTTTAAGTTTTGTTATGCATCCTTAAAATCAGTTTATTAGAGGAGACACTTCCATGGATAATTAGGTTTAGTAAAACTGTCGTTTATATATGAGTTGTTTTGTTAAATGAAATCTCCATGTTTAGAATTCGACTTGTCATGCTTGTGCTTGTTTACCAGTTTTGTTCCCCCCTAGTTCCCATGGATGACTTTAAAACTCTTACCTACAATCGTGTTTTTCTTGTCAGTGTAAGAGGCTAGTTTTCGAGTACGGGCCTTTGATACTTGCAAATGCAGAGAACTTTCTGGAAACAACTGATGTATGCACCATACTTCATGCTTGTAACGGTGCTAAGCAAGCATCGTCAGTGGCAGATTCATAATGTTTGCTTTGTGAATTATTTATAAAACCACAAGGATCAGTTATTGTAATATAAAAGCATATATATAACTTTTACTCCTTTGGTGTGCAATTTGTGGTAGGAAGTGTAATATTGAATTGTTGTTTAAGATATTTGTATTTTACTCGAATTTGATTGCTTCCTGAAGTTGTTTACGTCTTCAGAACAAAGTTCCATGATTCATTCTTGAGTTAGATTTTGGATTATCCTTGCTGAAGTCAGAAAATGAGGTCGACAGGAAAACACCTTGGGACTAAGTTGCATCTTCTGTTTATTTTGAAGCTCCTGAGTCTTGTGTTAACCTGTTCGAAAAATCAGTTCAATCCAATCGAGTTTGATTCAACTTGATTTTATTAAGAAAATTAACAACTCAAATTTACCTTACTCGAACTGGAAATGACTTTAATCTAAGTTAATCTAAATCTAAAGTCCAAATAATTGAGGAGCAAAACTTTAGAAGTTTAGCCTAATATGTCAAGTAGTTTGAAAATTTGAATCCAAAATAAATCAAACGTTAAAATCTTTGAATTTTCTTTGATACCAATGAGCCAATTCAAACTTAATCCCATCAGCTCATCTGTCAACCTAGGCAAAGGCATAGTTTGTTGTTAGCCAAGGCCCCAGTGCCAGTATCCACCCTTGATTTTCATCGTAACTATCTTGTCAGCAGGCACAACACACTGACAAGTTTATTAAAGCTTTCCAATCTTACAAGCACAACGCAACCTTGTCTTGAGTTTTTGTAATAATTTCCCATACTAAAAGAAACAAAGTTGCTCATTTACAAACAAATGTACAATGGATTTAATGGATACCCTTCTCCATCTTTTTTTTTGTTTTTGTGCGTGGTTAAACATTAGAGTTTCAGAAGGACGGCCATGTTTTTACTCAGACTAACTGGCGGCCATTCTTGGATGTTTTGCCTTTCAAGTTTTAACTATTGAAAAAAAAAAAAATTATCCCTTTCAGTTTTAGTCTTAATTTTTATTCTAATTACTATTATTAAATTATTTTATATTTATATAAATTTTA
>JAQSVH010000008.1:15585951-15596857 GCA_029448705.1 Adansonia digitata
TAATATATTTATAATATTTTATATTTTAATTATTTTTGATGCCATCTTTATTCAATAGATTGAAAAGGTTAGAGGACATAATTATTCAATGCAATTATTAGACAAGAGATCCAATCATTACCACCACGAAATTAATTCTTTATAAAAAGAGACGAAAAAGGAAAATTTTGAAACTTCAGGCGCTTCCGTAATCAATCATTTCTTAAACAGAAAGCAAGACTAATATAAGTATATATATTTTGATCCCTGTATTGATTTTTTTTAAAAAAAATTAATGTTCATAAATTATCAGTTTTAATGTTAAAAACACAATTAAAAATATTAGTATAAAATTTGTAAACATTAAATATTATGTCTGTAAATGATATAATCAAAGATATCTTCGAATTTTTTTCTATATTTAATTTTCTTTTTGATCAATATAATATACTCTGAATTTTATTTCTCTCAATATTTCTTCAAAAATCTAATTCAATATAATTAATTCATATCCATATTAAACCGGTTTAATGACGTAGATTAAAATAATAAATATTAAAATATAATTAATTTAATAAAAATAATATAAATATAAAAAAATAAAAATAATAATTGAATAATTTCTAATTCGAATTTTAGACGTATCATTTAACGATGTGACAAGTCTGAAGGGTAGGGTGACGTTAACGTGAAGAGAAGCCATAAGAAAAGAGAAGTCCAGAAACCGTGGGACCCAGAAAACTAAAATTCGACGACCTAATGTAACCGACAAGAAATCTCGAGTGAAGTGGCATAAATATCAAATAACTTAGTGACACGTGTATGACAAGAGAGCGGCACGTGGACGTCTGTCTCGAATCATTGATGACAGCTCGTCTGGTTGCGATCAAATCCCTGAGGCTGAGGAAGGTCGCACGCAAATCTCTCATGTAACCCACGCAGCGCGATATTTCCATTGCAACGTGTAGTTTTGTGATTGGTCTTCGTTGACACCCCGTTGTCTCACGAAGCTCCACATGGCTTAATAAAATTCTTTGAAAATTGGTTTTAAATTTCTTTTAACCACCAAAATGTATATATTTATATTTATCAAATGACAAAAGCGAATTTCTTCGTAATTTACTTACCCAAATTGAACCCTCAAAGGCTTTAATTTAGGTTTTAACATTTTTATTTTTTTTATAATTGAGATTGTGGATAATTAAATTTAATTATTAAAATTGAAAATCCAAAATTACTTTAAAATATTTTTTTACATATAAAATGATTTCAAATGGAATCTAATAAATTTAATATTCAATTCAACATTTATAATCCATTTTTAATTTTTTAAATTAAAATTGTTGTGAAAAAAATAGTTAATCAAATTAACAGCAAATTTATGACTCATCGTTATAAATTTCATTTAATAAGAAGTGCTTTTGATAAATATTAAATCTTGATTTTAAATTTAAATTTTAAACACTCTAAACTTTTGAAAGTTAGATTCTAAATCTCTTCCTTTCCAAATTTAGATTAGTTAAAATCGTTATTTTATTATTTTAATTGATATTCATCGTAAATTGATTATAATAAATTTATTATATCTATAATCATAATACAAATAATATATTTAAAAATATGTTTAAAATTTATTTGAAAATTTTAATTTCTTTCTTTATGATAAAATTGAAAGTAATAATAATAATAATAATAATGAAAACCAACCAAATCCAAATGGAATTTTCCTTTTAATTAATTTGAAGTGGTGACAATGTCAATGATAATAATTATAAACAGATATTAATTGGGTTTTCTTTGAGAGCTGAGAAACAACGATCGTAAATTCAAGTTGACGAATTTAATTACGTACGGTAATATTAAACACATGAATATAATAAAAAAATATATTATAAAAAATAATATAAATATAAATAATATATTAATATATTAATATTTATATAATTAAATTATTAATATTTTTAAATTTATATAAAAATAAAATATTTTAAATATAATTATAATATAATAAAATATATAAATATTAACCACAGATTCACGAATTCCGTGGTATCAATAATTTTCCATAATAAAATAGTCAAGTTTGGTAGGTTGGCTCCCTTTTTGTTACTATAAAAATGAATCAGTCTACCTCTTAAACCTTTAAAAAATAAAAATCTTTTGGTCATAGCTGTATTCTACTGTTTCAGTATTTTCTTATGCCGCAGTTTGTTTCCTTGAGAAAAGGTGGAAGAAGTTCTTGCCCATTTGAATCGAAGGTACAAGTTTTCAACCTTGAATTTTGAGATTAATTTTGTTTGCTTGATTCTATAATTTCATAACTTTGGGATCTCATGGTTTAGCTTGAAATCTTTAAATTTGTTCTTTTTTCTTGGAATCTTTGAAGATTTTTGAGGATAACAAATTAGAGGTCGTGGTTTCATGAGTGCTAGTCAGGTTTCTTATTCTCAGGAGTTGAGTAGTTTTGATCCACTCAGTTAATAATTTTGAGAACAAAAAAGTCGTCAGGTTTTTTTTTTTCCTCTATTTTATGGTAAACAAATAATCAACCCGTGCTGCAGTTTCAAAGTAAAAGAAGAGACTTCGACTACAGATGAGTTTTTGAGATCGAAAAATTGAATCGGAAATGACTCCGTCGCTAAAGTCTTTCCCTTGTAGTGTCGGTTTCATTGCAAATTCTTTTTTTTCCCTTAAATTTTCATTTTTTTTCCCCAGTTTTCGATCTTATTTGGATAGGATTGAAGAAAATCAAGGGAAAAAAGGGACATTACCCATTGATCTTGACCTTCCTAAGAAAAACAAACGACCAATATTACGCTAAAGCTGAGTTATACTATTCCTTTATTTTGTGTTTTTCCTTGTGACATTTGATCTTAATTAGATTTGAGTATGAGTCTATAGGGCAACAATTTGATCAATTTTTTGTTCTTTAGATTTCCAATAATTCTGTAAATTGTGCTGTTAGTGACACTGATTTTGTTTCAAATCCGTTTTTCAGCTGACAATCTCATCTATTTGTGGCCAGTTTGAAACTCGGGTCTAATCCGGTTCAAGTCTCTCTACTGGTTCGTTTAGTCTCTTTTTACTTTATTCTCTTGTTCGCAAAAGGAAAGCAGGGAATGCTGAAAGATGATCGTGAAAGTTGAGAACCATCTGTTTGATGTTAATGGAGTTGAAGCTCCATTTGAACTGCCCTTATTTGTACCTAATGGCAATCAACATTTATTAGGTTATCGTCAAGTGTGTTTCAATGCTCTGACGCCTAGTAGTGTGGGTAGAAATTTAAGGGAACATGTTATGTCAAAGCATGATTTTTGTGAAGATGGTTGAGCTTTACGGGATTTCAAGTTAGTTTCGGGTTGCATTGCACGTATAGGTAATCTAGTATTGCATATATAGTACTAGTTGTTGTTAAGGTAGATTTTTGTGTTGTGTTTGACGAGGAACTCGACTTGGGATGGAACGGAAAGGGACTGTGTTGATGCAAAAGTATGAATTAGGGAGACTATTAGGGCAGGGAACCTTTGCCAAGGTGCACTATGCAAGGAATCTTGAAACTGGTTTGAGTGTAGCCATTAAGATAATTGATAAGGAGAAGGCATTGAAGGTTGGGATGATTGATCAGATTAAGCGGGAAATTTCTGTCATGAGACTGGTAAGGCATCCGAATGTGGTTGAACTTTACGAGGTAATGGCCAGCAAAACAAAGATTTACTTTGTTATGGAATATGCTAAAGGAGGTGAACTGTTCAACAAGGTTGTGAAAGGGAAGTTGAAAGAGGATGCTGCAAGAAGGTATTTTCAACAACTAATCAGTGCTGTCGATTTCTGCCATAGTCGAGGTGTTTGCCATCGGGATCTGAAACCGGAAAACTTGTTGTTGGATGAGCATGGCAATCTTAAGGTTACGGATTTCGGATTGAGCGCTCTTGCTGAATCGAAGCATCAAGATGGGTTGCTTCACACAACCTGTGGGACACCTGCTTATGTTGCCCCAGAAGTGATCAACAGACGAGGCTATGATGGGTGCAAAGCTGACATATGGTCATGTGGGGTCATCTTATATGTTCTACTTGCTGGATATCTCCCATTCCATGATTCAAATCTCATGGAGATGTACAGGAAGATTGGCAAGGGGGAGTTCAAGTTTCCCAACTGGTTTGCACCTGAAGTACGAAGGTTGCTGTCCAAAATTTTGGATCCAAATCCGAGTACCAGGATATCCACGGACAAAATAATGGAGAATCCATGGTTTCGAAAAGGATTGGATTCGAAACCTGAACTTGTTGATGCCCAAATGAAAGAACCAGCTCAGTTTAGTGCTGAGAGTAATGCTAATGTTGTGGCAAAACCTTGTAGTAACTTGAATGCCTTCGACATCATCTCCTTCTCAGCGGGCTTTGATTTGTCTGGTTTATTTGAGGAAAGGGAACAAAAGAAGGAAGTGAGATTTACATCAAACAAAGCTGCCACAACCATCATTTCCAAACTGGAAGACATTGCTAAGCGACTAAAGCTGAAAATCAAGAAGAAAGAAGGAGGGTTGTTGAAAATGGAAGGCATTAAAGAAGGCAGGAAAGGTGTTTTGGGCATTGATGCTGAAATCTTTGAAATTACACCAATGTTCCATCTGGTTGAGTTAAAGAAGAGCAGTGGGGATACATTGGAGTATCAGAAAGTAATGAAGCAAGATATAAGACCAGCACTGAGTGACATTGTTTGGGCTTGGCAAGGTGAACAGCATCAGCAGCTGCAACAACTGTCTTCTCCAAATGATCATCAAGAGCTACAACCATTTCAGGTCGTTTCAACTCACAGTTCATAATGATCACACCATGTCAAATCACTTTCGTGTTGCCGAAACTGTCTTACCTAAAATCTATTTAATTGTCGTAATAAATTTGGTTTTGTATGGGTTCTTGTTACATGTGTACAAGTACACTTAAATGTTCTGCGCAGCCAAACATGAAAAGGACATCTATAATAGACTGCAATTAAAAAATCATATCATTCATGATTTTAACTTAATTAATTTATATAATTATTTTTTAAAAAATATTTTAATAAATTTAAATTTTAAATTTTAATAGCTGTAATTTTTTTCAATTCCTTACCTTATCTCTAAACCCCCGTAAAAAAAATGCGAGTAAAAGCAACTTCATTTATAAGCATATGCATTGCAGCACATACAGTGCTGGTGTCATTATCTCCGTGAAAGCCAAGCCATTCAACGGAAGATTTAGACAAAAGACAAAGACGAGGAGTAGCTTTCCATCTGCCCAACGGCAATTTTGAACAAATCTTAACCTCAAAATGGGGAAGCATTAGCGGAGTTATAAAGCTACAAAAAGAATCAATCAAGCAGCGGAATGATTACCTAGCTGTTGCCTCACTCCACAAGTGAATGCATGCCACGTGTATTTCCTATCCAAGCTTAATGTTTAAGTAAACGTCAGTCTCCCTCCTAAAAGAAATGAAGGATGATACACAAGGCATCAAGCATTCTAAACTCTCCCCTCCCACAAAAGAGGATGTTTACCTCTTGATAAATGAGAACAGAGTAAAAGATGTATTTTAAAGTCCCTCCAATTGTTGGCAATTTGTCACCTTTTTTTTTTTTTTAACTATTTCAATCAAATTACCAAAGTGATTGTACATCTGGGGTGGGAAATAAACCCCCAACAAGGGGCTTTGCAATAGAAGACTTTCCAACAGCTTCTCCTGAACCTTCTTGCATAGCCGCCCATTCCTTCCTGCCAATAATAATAGTTCCAAACAGGTATCAGACAACCGTAACAAATTACCGATAAAATCATAAACCAAGAAAGAGCATTCGGCAAATATGGCTGCACATTATACAGCTGCCCATTTTTCAGTGATTATTCAACGACCAGACATAACCGACTCAAAAATTAAGCAATGATAAAGACAAATCAATTGAATCGGCAACAACTCCAAAGACACCTTCAAGTCTCAACCTCAGCTTTTACTACAACTTCTCTAAGACAAATATAGAGCAATAACAAGAACCACGTTCTACATCTCGAAAAAAAAATGTTTGCTTTGCATATGTTCTGCTGTTTTTGATTTAGCCTTCTTCTATAATTAAGTATTAACCGCTCAGTTAAGCCAAAGATGCAGGTATGTTATTCATAGAAGACTAATAATTTCCACTAGTACACAATAGTTTCCATAACAAATAGCTTACTTCAAATCCAAGAGTAAAAATTGAACAAATAGATACAAAAAGTAATTTCCACTGGTACAATTCTTCCAGTCAATTAGAGCTAACTTAAAATGCCAAGAGGAAAGATATCTCATTCAAATCAATAATTAAATGATTCAACAAATAAAATAGACAACATCCAAGGTTGCCATAAACAAATATGTGAAAGCTTAGAATTTCAATGGCAGCATATAAGTTCGATGTACTTACTTGGGCCAACAATTCGCACGAGATGGCTCAAATGGATGGGTACATGCAGATCTACTGGGACTTCCATAACTCATTTGACTCATTTCCTCCTGCGGCTTGATGGGACAATGGTTATCGCTACCAGACAAAGGTGGAAAGAAAGCATTCTGTAACCATGGATCGTGATCACTTGGACCAGTTACAGGACTGAATGTTCCACCATTCTGGCCATTACCAAGAAAAACCTTCTGAGGAGATTGTGTGCCAGCAAGTATAGGGTCCTCTTTTATGAACAATGATGCCATAGTTTTCTGAATAGAAGGGCGAACAATCTCTTCCTTGTTTGATCCATTATGTTCCAGGGGTAAAAGCCAGCTTGATGGACCACCCACCAAACCCAGACCATCCTGACCAAGGGGAGAACTATGCCACATCTGCCATGTCCCTTTCTCATTTGCACCAGTATCAACCACAGAGGAAGTTTGAAGATCTTGGGCCTTCAGCGTAGTAGGGAACTTACTAGAATTGTTATGCCTTTCATCAGCAGATCGTAATCTTGACAAAGGAGACTCAATAGGTGAGGGGTTGTTAATTTCAGATGAAGCAGATATATTATTCAAAGCACAATGCCTTTCCCTCGCCATGTCCATTTCAAAGCCAGCACCCAAGTCCAACTGAAAATCATCAAGCGACTCTGAAACAGGTCCAAGCAAGGATACTGGATCAGGAACATAACAGGGGTCTTCAAAAACCTCTGGTTTTTCTAATATGAATTCATGAAGCCCTTCAGCAGTCTGAGGGAAAAGGGGATCAATAGCAGGTGAGAAACCTAGACTACTGCTGGAGTCTCCATTTGGGTATGTAGATATAAACGGTGATGGCAGTCCAAAACTGATAGGATTATCAAATGTTTGCATGGCTGAATGACCAGGTAATGGTGGGCTCTGAGCTTCTGCTCGACTCTTTGAATTTGGTCTACTAATAACATTTGAATTTGACGCTGGAGGAACAGAGGGTGAACGAGTGAATAACTGTTGCCAAGACTTTTTAGGTGCTGCCCTCAGTTGGGATTCTGAAAGCACCTGCAGTGAACAGCTCAATGATGTAACAGTGTAAATTTCTAGATAAATTGTTATAATGCACAAAAGAGAATAATCTTCAGAAAACCATCAAATTCTACAGTACAACATGCTAATTCCAAAAAAAGAAAAAAGAAAAATCATTAAAACATTGAGTAAGAAGGAAGACAAGAAAATTTTTCATTCAGTGCTCAAGCTGGCAAATGGCTGCTCTTAATAGCTATAGTTATTTACATTAGTTAGTAGGAATTGTGCATTTGGGATAAATTCAAAAGAAAGTGCCTGTATTTCACACCATAAAAAGGTAAGAATTATACTAATTTAAACTCAAATCACAGATAGAGTTAAGGAACTTACAGGGTAGTTGGTTTTAACATTCTTATCCTCTCCGTTCCTACCCAACTTCCCAGAAACCTGTTCAGATGGACAGAAATCTCTCCTATAGGCAGAAGTATGAACATGGTCTACTGAATTGTTAGTTTTGTTTTCCTTTGTAACAGTAGCAAGTGTATTAGTACTATTTCCAAAAAAACCACTTCCAGTAAAAGCTTTAGACGATGACAAAATTGTACCCCTCATGCGATCAAGGTACCTAGTTCCAGCATTTCCCCGGCTAAAATTATTTACAGAAGTATTTTTCATTCCAGATCCTGTTTCTAGAGTATTGCCCTTGACATTATCTGTTCCAGACTTCTGATGTTCCCAGAGATCAATCTCGCTCTTCTTATCAATGTCACGCTTCCGTTCAGTTTCCTTACCAGCTTTCTTCTCAAGCTCTTCTGCATCAGAGTTGCTCTTACTAGATGTTTTATCTTTCTCTTTCTCTTTCCTTCTCTCTTGGCGCTTCTTTTCTGCTTCCCTTTTTATCTCTTTCTCCCTAGCAGGAGGCAACAATTTGCTGTGATCTTTTTCAGCCTCCAGTTTTTCATCCCTCAGTCTCCTTCTTTCCTCCACCAATCTTGCAACCTCCTCTCTTTGCTTTCTCTCTTCTTCTTCCAAAAGCTCTTTTTCTAACCTAGCCTGCCTCTTTTCTTCAGCTTTTCTGCGTGCTTTCTCTCCTCTGCTCCCTTGGAAGCTTGTTCCATTCTCGCCCCTTTTAGTCAACATCCCACTACGATCTGCATCAGATGAAGCATCATCCCTTGATGAACTAACCCTAAAAATCTTTCTCAAAAGCCACTTAATGCTCAAAAAGAAGGATGCCAACAACTTGCACGCAAAAATAACAATGCCTGAATAAGATTTCTCTGCCAAACAATCATCATCTTCTCCAAAAACTCCAGTGCTATTCTTCCGCCAGTAGCTAGGCTTCCCTGAAACAGACCCAGCAACCCAGTTACCAGTCTCCAACCAATCCTGCCCACACATCCACCCATTCTCAGACCATCCCTTTCCATTCAACATTTTCCCACCTTTTCCAACAAGATCCTTGATAATCCCTGAATTTGAAATCCCCAAACCCGGAGGAACAGGCAAGTCCAAAACAGGTCTCTTCGAAATATGGCCACAGTAAAAGCACATAAATCGACCACCACCAGGGTTCTGATCCCTATACGGAGTCAAGCAGTTGCGACACCTTCGTGTTGCAGTCTTACGAAGTTTCTGCAATTCTATAGCCTCAAATCTCTTCCTCTCCCTTAGACGTGCATTCCTTCTAACCCTCCAAGCAGATAGCTGGGGCATCAAAATCTCATACCAAAAAAGAGTAACCAGAAGCACAAAAAGGCAAGCCAGCCTTGGAGACGTGATTTCAAATCGAAAATCAGGTGGCAAAAGCTGAGAAAGAGCCCATAAGCCTATGAGAGGTATAACTAACCAAGGCAGCATGGTAGCAACCCGGCGAGACCACTTCTGAATCACACACAGTATACACATTATCCTCTAACCCACACCTATCTTCCCCGTTTCAAAAATTAATATCAAAACCCCAATCCCGCAATTTCCTGCTTTAAAAAAAAAAAAAAAAGTCCCAAACTCAAGGGCCCTAACCCTAACTTCTCGTCCCAAATCGTAATATGTATTTAAAAGCAGCAATTCCTTCAAGCTTCAAGAACCCCAATCAGCATTCAATACTTCAGAAAACAAAAAACAAAACAAAACCCAACGCCACATTAAAAAATTCAACTCTCAACAAATTAAATACATTAATACAACTAAAGCCCTAGAAATGAATCGGATTTAGGGTTTTTTTTATTTTTCAGAGTTTCTTTCGAAATGCTCAATCGAATGCGTGGGGATTCGGGGAACTTACGGATTCAGCGTCCATTCCGGAGTCGAAACGGATCGGAGCGGAGATTAGCCCTCCTTTCTTTTTCTTCGCACCAGCGACGAAACTGTGAGAAAAAAAAAATTTCCGACGAAAATTTTGAGAAATAAGATAAGAAAGACGGAGAAGAAACTGAGGGAATATAAGGAAAATTAATTTTATAAGCAATAAGCAATCCCTCCGAACCAGTTTCCTTGGAGCCGGTTTTTTATTTAGAGCGATTCGTTGAAATGGCCGGTTTAATTAAATGGTACATAATCTTTTTGTTTTTCCTTTTTGATCTTAACTTAAAACTTAAAAGACATGTATGATTCATTTGTCTATTTAAAACAAACAAAGCTTTGCTTATTTCAAATTTCTTGTTTCCTTTAAATTTTTAAATAAAATTTATAAACAAATTAAAATATTATTATATTTTTATTTATTAGATTATTTTATTAATCCTTTTAGTAATCTTACAACAAATTATTTTAAGCATACCTTAATCACTAACAAAAAAAATTATATCTTAGTAGAATAACTGTGCTTTGATTTTGTTGTGGAATATCAAAACAAATAAAAGAAAAAAAAAGAAGAAGCATTAATTGTCAAATTAATCCACATTAATAGCATTATAATTAATTAATTATTTTGTTTCTAGATGAGAATGATAGCATATTAGCATTACTATAAGAATTATTAATAAATCATATTTGAAGAATTAAAATCATCTCATTACTAAATTTTATTAGAAGATTCACTTATTTTTAAACATGGCAATATGCATCTATTTTTTTGTTTGTTTGTTTGTGTAAATATAATCGTAACATAAATTATTAAATATGTTAAATTTTAAATATAAATATGATAAATGTATTAAATTTATTGTGCTTAATATGTTATTTTGTGTTTATTATATTATTTCGTATTTATTGAACGTGTCATATTCATTTCATGTTTTTGTATTTATACTTATAATTATTAGTTGGGCCAACAATGCAAATATGCGAATTTCTAGTAGAAGATAATTTTTCTAAAATTAAAATCATTTCTTTTAGAATTCAAAAAAAAATATTCTAGGATGAATTATAATAAGACCATAACATAATACACAAATATATCAAAATTTATATAACATTAATTATTAATATAAAAAATTTTATATAAATATATAATATATTAAATATA
>JAQSVH010000008.1:15603912-15636167 GCA_029448705.1 Adansonia digitata
CATAATAGTTGGAAAAAAGTTAAATAAATTTTAGTAACATTAAACAACATATAATTTTCCTTTTAAATAAAGAAAATGAAGTTTTACAAAAGTCTAATACCATATATGTTGGAACTAGGAAGATAAGAAAATGTATTTAGATTTGATTTGTTTTATAAATTATAAGAATGAAATGCACAAATTATTTACAAATTAGCTAAGATTTAGTTAAATATTATTTTTTAATACAAATTTTTTATAATTTTTATAGTCATACAACGAGCATGTTAAACTTTAGTTACTATATAAAATCTCGCATTGAGTTTCTTGAATTTAATAACACCACCTCAATCATAAATAATTATAAAAAAAATCAAATATAAGTATTAAAAATAAAAAAATATTAATCGGTGTTTAATGGAACTATTTAAAGTGATATACATAAAAAAGTATAATTAATGCATTTTTTCGAATCCAATAAAAATAATGTATGAAATAAAAAAAATTCTTAAGATAACAAGTAAATAATCATTAAATTTTACCTATAAAAACCAATTAAGCGTACCCTTTTTATGTATAATTATTACCTTCTAATTTTTTTTCGCTGGCTGAATAATAAATGTCCGATTCTAATTTTAAAAATTCAAAAAACTTTTAAATCAATTAAGGTTAACAACTTATGAATTCGTAGTATGTTCATATATTTTAATATGCTATAATTATGTATAACTTTTTTACTTATATATTTATATTATATAAATTTTAATATATTTATAATTTTATATTATTTTTTTCGTCAATTTTTTTATGCCGTGCATCATATACAAAATAGACGATGGAATAATTGGGTCCGAGGGACTTCCCATCCAACTCTTAACAAGACTCTTGACCCGTACCCTACTACACTGTGGAACAGACCTTAATCAGGACATTTCACCGCCGCTCACGGCCCATAAGTGATATTAAATCTCAAGTGGGCTTTTTCCGTGTCCAAGACGTCGGGCTTTTACCTTTTTTTCTTCCATCCTTTTTCTCGAACAAAATTATATTTAAACAAAAGCGGCAGTCAAAAGGAACAGTTGTTGACTCACCTATATCTGCAATTCTGTTGGCCACAGAGGGAGAAATGGAAGAAAAACCAACGAACAAAACTGAAAAAGCCCACTGAAAAACCAGAGACAAAACTCCCATCTTTTTGAACAAAACATAAAACCATGGAAAAGGAACGACACCGTTGTTTTCCCAGCGTCCCAAACTTCCATTGTCTTTGCATATTTATTTATGGAACTCAACCCAGATTTACCTGAAAACAACAGCACAAAAGCAGCGGCAGATTTTCGCATTTCTTGACGATGATGATGATTAGCAGATATCTAAGACGAGGAATGTCAACTTCCAGCATGGCCACTCGACGTTCATGGTGGGATCATGTCATCCCAGCTCCTCAGGACCCCATCACTGCTGTCACCGAGGCCTTTCTTGCTGATCCCTGTCCTAACAAGATTAATCTTGGAGTGGTATGTTTTTTCTGTCTCAATTGCTTGTTGATCTTTGAGCATTTTATAGGAAATAATTGTAATAAGAATCACTCTGGGTTTGGGATTTTTCAGGGAGCTTACAGGGATGATGAAGGGAAACCAGTTGTGCTTCAATGCGTTAGAGAAGCTGAACGCAAGATTGCGGCTACCAATTTCCTGTGAGTTTCATTTTCATCATGTTTCTAATTTGCTTTCTTTTTCTTTACTTAATATTTCATTTAATTGTATTAGAAATTAAAAAAAAAAAGGTGATTCTGCCTTATCATCATAAGTTCTGAAATTGTTGGTCCTTTTTAATCATTCATTTGATTTGCAAACATAATGGTTTTAATTCATTCCCATCAGATATTGGTGCTTATTTTTAATTGGAAACTTCATAATAAATTGAAATTTGTTGGTTGTCTATGAGTGCAAGATGTGCAATATCCGGTGCACATGTTGAAAGCTGCGTTGGCGATAAGATTTTGGTATAATTTTCTTTTTGATTTTATCTTTTTGATTGAGCTCATTAAGTGATTGAAAATTCCAATCCTTTTGTTAGAAAATATCCTGAATTTCTTGGCCTTCAGCTTTCAAAATCCTACATTTATATAAGCAAGCCTCCTACCTGTTTTCTTTGAAATGTTCTTGCTGATTTATTGTTTGGTAAATTAATTTGCCTGTTGTCCTACCATTTGGCAGCAAAATCTCATTTTCAATATTTGATTTCATCATCTTTGTGTCTAATTCCAAATGTCTTCTTGTCTGATCTTCTGAGCTTTATTGGCAGGGAGTCAACGTCTACTGCAGTTAACTCGAAATTGATTGAGCAGAGTGCAAAATTGATTTACGGAGAGGATTCAGATGTTATAAAAGAAGGGATGTTCGCTGGAATTCCGGCTCTCTCTGGAACTGGTGCATGTCGTCTCTTTGCTGAGTTTCAGAAACGATTTTACCCTGATTCAAGAATATATTTGCCTGATCCAACTTGGTCCAAGTAAGTTGCCTAGTAAACCTGCACTTCATCATATTGTTTTAAGCTATAAAAAGGGTTATGTGAAACAAGTTTTCGCTTTTAAGTTCCTAAGACCTGTGGTTGAATCACATTTTATTCCCGTTTTCGCAGTCACCGCAATATTTGGAGAGATGCTCACGTTCCTGACAGAACCTTTCACTACTACCATCCTGATTCTAAGGGTTTAAACTTTGTGGCACTCATGGATGATGTCAAGGTACAATGATCCGCCATCTCTTCCCTTTCCCCGAATGGTGTTCAGGACAATTATATTATATTTTCAACCAAAATAAAAAAAAATTCTGTCGAATACATTCATAAAACTACCACTCAGTTGGACATTGGCATGATTCTCACTTATGTATCATTCCATCAAACTAAGAGAGAATCATAGTTTAGTAAAGTATAAATGAGATCCATAAGAAGTTCGTCTTTTGATATAAATATCTCCGAAACATTGTGAGTGATTTGCAGGCTGCACACATATAAATCTGCGTAAAACACATTCAGATGAATGCAGATAGAATGAAGAAGTTTAGACTGCTTTAAATGCTGAATGAAATTCGACTTTAGTCGCAAAGATACTACATTTGCATATGCATATTCATTGTTGCTGAAGGAAACTTGCATTCTATGGAACATGACAATATTGCATACCTCAACTATGAAATCAGTTACTGACTGCTTTTGTTTTATGTTATTTCATGGTTCCTATAGAATGCGCCGGATGGTTCTTTCTTCTTACTTCATCCTTGTGCCCATAACCCTACTGGGGTTGACCCTACGGAAAAGCAGTGGCGAGAGATCTCATCTCTGTTCAAGGTAATGGCAATACTTATATTATGTTGAAACATAATTTCTCTTATATCTATTACTGCTTTAAAATTCTTGCCTTGCCTACTTTCTAGGTAAAGAATCATTTTCCCTTCTTCGACGTGGCCTATCAAGGTTTTGCAAGCGGAGATCTAGAGACGGATGCCCGAGCAATTAGAATTTTTCTTGAAGATGGCCATCCAATAGGTTGTGCCCAATCTTTTGCAAAGAACATGGGTTTGTTTGGACACCGAGTAGGCTGTCTCAGGTCAGCCAATGTTCTTCATTTTTGTTTATATTCGGATGGATATATACATATATATATATATTTACTTCTTTTAACTTTGTACTAAGCATGTTTTGGTACTTGTGTGTCTTTGTGTTTTAATCTGTCGTACTTTGAATGTGATCAGCTTGAAATGAACTTTATTTCCATATAGAGATGGCTCATTCGATCCAAAAATCCTCATCCTGAGATCCAATTGAATGGAAATAATTCAATCTTGAGTCTATGGATCTGACTTGCCAATGCTTATATCATGTAGATATATAAGCATATCTAATATCACTACCATTAATCTCGAGAAGCTTTATTATGTCTGCTAATTAATGAAGAAACTTAAGAGAGAAATTAAAGCCTATTAAATTAACTAACTAATAATATCAATGGTAATCGATTGTGCATTAGAAGGCTTAAGTTTTTAATGATCACTTTGTATTCTGCTTTGGTCCTTTTGGTTCTTCAGTAATCTTACCTTGCATTGATTGTTCCAGCATTCTCTGCAACGACAAAATCCAAGCAGCTGCAATCAAGAGCCAGCTACATCAGATTGCAGGCACAATGTATGGCAGTCCACCCATCCATGGTATATCACTAGTCTCGAAAATCTTGAGTGATCCCGACCTTAAGGCCATTTGGCACAAAGAAGTCAAGGTATATTCCTTACTCTCTTTACTTCAATTTCCTTTCATTAGAAGTATAACAATGACAGGCCTGATTTGCATTTAATCGAATCTACATGTTGTAAGGTCATGGCAACTCGTGTTCGAAGAATGAGGGCTACTTTACGGGAAGCTCTTGAGAAATTAGGGTCTCCCCTCAATTGGCAACACATAACTAACCAGGTCAGTAATGTACTTAGGAAGTCTCTTTGATACTGCTTGAAGTGTTTCTGTATTTTGCATTTTAACCCTATCAAAGTATGCAAAATTGCAGGTTGGAATGTTTTGCTTCTCCGGCTTAACTCCAAATGAGGTCGATCTGCTTGCGAAGGAATTTCATATATACATGACCCATGATGGACGCATAAGGTGCATATTTATTTTATAAACATTGGTATTCAGTAGCTATGTACGGTACTATTTTGAGCTAATCCAAACTTCTTCATGTGATAACATGGCAGCATGGCCGGAGTGACCATGAAAAACGTCCATTATCTAGCAAACGCTATTCATGAAGTCACCGCATTTGATTCGGATTCCAAGATACTACATAAAATGAGCACTTATAAGGTTAATACTGATAGATGCTTAACTTCCCTTGGTGCTAAAACAAAAGCTAGGGGAATGAATTTAGCCCTGTAATATATTTATTCTTTATTTTAGGTTGTATAGCATATGTTGCAGAAAATTGAAAGTTCAAAGCTTCATTTTTTATATTCTTTCTTCTCTTCTTTTGGGTGCGTCTAAATTGAGACTTTTAGCGGCCTAAATATGAAATTTTGATATAAAGATTACATATAGGGTCTGAACTTTGATTGCTAATTACAATCCATGGAAAAATCCCAATCTTCGATTTGATTCAAAATTTGAACCCCATCGTGAGTACGAAAGTAGATTCCCAGGAACATCAGACGAGCAAGCAGCCATTTCTATTTAAAAAAAAAAAAATCCCATACAAAAAATGGCCCACAATCCGTCACAACTCACATGGATGGATCGACTGTGGACAAGCCAAGGTCACCATCCGCAAATCTGCCGACAACTTAGCGTAAAGAATAAGTGTTTAGTTGTTTTAATTATGTATATATCATTTATTTATTTACTTTTTAAAGCTTTGGATAAAAAGGTTTAAGAATCAGAGATCTTTTCGTACAATTTTCATCGTTTTCACGTTCTTTAATATGATTGCCTTTTATTTGTTGAGTTCTTTTCATACAGTCTTTCCACAAATATGGTCAATGTAATGGCCCATTAATTTTTTTCAACCTTTTTTTTTTTTTCAAATTTTTAACTTTTGAAAATAATTATGTACTAATCAAAATTTAAAATCCATAAGTGGATAAAACTCTGAAATTTTGACGAAAAGAAAATCCAATCAAATAGAGCTGGTATTTACCTTTTTTATTATCTAATCTGCAGATTGATTTCCCTTTGGGATGAACATGAATTTTCTTTATTCTACTCTTTTACATCCCATACAAAGTCTAATTAGCAATTGTTACAGCAAAAAAGAGGGCAGAGCTAGTTCAATATATGTTTAACCTCTCAACTCTTAACTATTTAATTTATTTAAGGATGATATTACACGTTCCAATCTTTTCGAATCTAAATTAACATTCTGTTGACAATATATATGAGGCTTTGGTCTATCATCATCCTTAAAACATTCTTTGCTTATTTAAGTTCATATATAATGGCTTTTGGCAGGTTTGGGTTGCTTTTTAGTGGATGTAATAGCTAGGTTTTCTCTAATCTATTTCGAATCACTTATTGCTTTAGATTTTACGCAACTATAAAATGATAGCAATAGATGGTGACTACTTATTTGTGCACATAAGAAATGTGCAAATATAGATGAAAAGGTTGAAGTAGGTGGAGAAATTTATGTTCTTACAGACAGGGATTTAAACCGCTATCACCTTAGGTGTTTTCTATTGAATTGTGTTTAATTACTAATACAAACGTAATAAATATTATCACGATTAATTACGATAATGTAACATAATGTTTAAGGCCGGTACATTAATTAGAAGCCAGCACGAGGTTTCCTCTCAAATGGGACAAGATTTGTATACTCAGGAAGGAGAAAGGAAGTGCCAAAAGATTCCAAAAGGAAAAACACAAGACTGAGAACCCAAATTAAATAAGACAGGAACCTGTATCCATCTTTCATCAATGTATTAAATAGTGACACAAGGGGAGAGAGAGAGAGATATGCAACCAATCAAACCATCCCATATTGCAAAATAGAGATTTATGATCTTTTCAAACTAAGTAAATTATTCAACAATATCTTTAGTGTCCTTTCAAAGACTATTTCTTTCTACCTTTGATAAAGCCTTGAGACTGTTAGATCAATGTAGGGAAGGGATCCCATGTTTCGAATATATTTATATTTCTCTTCACCTTTACCAATAATTATTTGAGGTAAAACTAAAAGCAGATAGGCTAATCCAGATTTACTAGTACAAGCAAAAAACTTCTTCATCAAAGTAAATAAAATCCAATTATGTAATGATGGTAATGATGATAATTATGGTGACAATAATATCGTGATAATGATAAGGAAAATTGAGTTTTCCCTTAAAATTGGACTTTGTATAAAAACCAAGGTTCATAGGTTTTAACTTTTGCCAAAATTTCCACAAGTTCTTCGGATTGGTTACTCTTTGTGAACTCTTGCTAGTAGTTATTGTACAATTATTAACGAAAAGAGAAAAAAAAATTATTAACAGATGAAGGACGAAGATAGATGGTGATTGCAAAGGACAAATATGAGAAAATTACTAGTTTTTCCTGCAAAACTAAAAGATTTAGTACCATAAATTCATCAGTTTGGGGCCATTTTTGCAGTTTTAAGTACCACAGAAAGAACTAAAATACCTAGATGATTACAAAGTAAATCAACACAAATGTGTGAAAGATTCTCATCCAGCAAATCTATAACTTGGCCAGATCCGTGGTAAATAGCTGAGGATGAAGCTTTGTATATGTTCACCAGCCGTAGCATCCACGAAGCTTACCAATACTTCCCCTACCAATTGCGAAACATAGAGTGGAAGTTGGTGATCCAATAGCTGCATCTTCTTCATCATTTCCTCTGGAATCAAATGATGAATCTGGGGTTGAAAATCGACTCCTCCTCTGATATTTTCCGCGGCTCATTGCAAGAAACATTGGTGATGAAGAACACGAAGACGATGAAGAAGAAGGTGATGAAGGTACAAGACCGCTGGTTTTCTTCAAATTGATAATCTTTGGAAACAATGCGTGCAGAAGACCAGATCTTGAGTGCTTCTTGATGGGTTTTGTGTTAGTCTTGGAGTAGTAAGAAGGAGGAGGAGTAAGTGGTGGAAGAGACGTGTCAGAGAATGTATATTTAGGGGTACCAGGCTGAGACTCCCACATGAAAGGGACAGCACCCGAGACTCCGCCATAGTAGACCCTGAAGGAAGGATTCGCCACAGAGTTTTCCTTCGATAAAAGCCGGGAAAAGAACCTGTCATCCTGCTTAATTTGGAGAGTCTTATTCTGGGGAAGATCAGGACTAGTGCTAAACATCTTTGGGGATGAAATTTATGGTATTTCTAGGTTTCAATGATCAGCGGGTAAGTAGATTATATAAAAGGAGAGAATTCCCGAGCTAGAGAGGAAAGCTTTTGGCTTGAAGATCTGTAGGCTTTTGAGTTATATAATATTAAAGGAGCAGCAGGACCAGCAGTACTGAAGTCATATTTATAGATAAGAATATTACTACTGTACATGTTGGTTTATCGTTGTTACTGTTAATAATGATAAATATCGATCGTAAATAACAGTACGGTGATCTTACGATATTATAGTTTATTTGAGGTGGTTTGCATGTCTGTCGGGCATCTTGATCACCCATTGATGAGCTGAAATGGAGCGTTGGCTGATACGAAAGGTCCAGCATCGGTCTAGAAAGCAAATGAGTGTGAGCGACGAGGTCATTTGTCCCTTTATCAATGACTTCTGATTGATTACATTAGTCGGAAATCAGGATAGCCAAATGACTTTCAGTCGAGGCCGCACGAGTCGTGGTCCTTTCGCTAATTAAGAAGATCTTGGTTTCAATCAGGGCGTTTACGTGAAGCTCGATCAACCAACCACCATCTGGCACTGCTGCTGCCATTGGCAGCTATATGTTTCTTGACTGCCGTCCACATCATGAGTTATTACAAGAAATGAAGAATAACATCTCACCAACAGGAAATAAATAAAAGCAGGCATATATATTTTTGGATTTATATCTATAAACACGAAAGAAAGGTTCTCCTTAGAAAAAAAACAAAATAAAATAAAATCTCAGCCATCCAATTCGGATCAGATCTATAAAATTTTATTTTAATAATATTAAAATATTAAAAATTATATTTATATTTATATATTTTATAATTAAATTTAAATAAATTTTTTTAATTAATAATAATGCTCCAAATTGACTGAAATTATTAAAATTTTTAATTCAAAATACAGTGTATACAAATCAAATTTATTGGAGCAAATGGATACCCTGTGCTAGAACACAGTTTTACCTTTTAACACCCAAGTAAGGCTTTGTGTCCTTTAGAGTCCGTTGAGATTTATGCCGTTAAAACTGTCTCCCTCCATTGCCCCACACGCTTTAAATTTCTTTCTATTCTTTCTTTCTTTTTTTTTTTTTTTTAATCCTATCACTCATGGGTTAATGCCGTTTGCCCTTTATGGTAGCGTAGCTGTGATTGTCTTTCACTAACTCAAGATTCAGACAACTGCAAAAACTCCAAACTAAACATCATTATTCATTTTCCTCTTCGCAACTTCAAGGGTTCTTTTTTTTTTTCTTTTGTTTAAGTTTTCTGGGTTTTGTTTGTCTTTTGGAATGGAGGTGGAGAGCTGTGAATTCGGTGAAGCAGGAACCAAAATGGGTGCTTTGGACGGTGGTTTCAGAGCTGAGATCGATACATCGGCGCCGTTTGAGTCAGTGAAGGAGGCCGTTACTCGATTCGGTGGAATCGGCTACTGGAAACCGTCTCAGCATAAGTTCGTCCCTGAAACTGAGGTTTAATTTCTACCCAAAGAAGAAAAAATTGGTTTTAATTTCTGGGTCTTATTTTAGAAATGGTGCTGGGTTCATGTGTTTGGCCTTGTTTCTTTTCCTTTTTCATTCTTATTGTTAGGTGTTAATATTTTGGTCTATTTTCTTTGAGATTGTCGTTTCTCAAAGTTGTACTTTTTTAGCTCAAGATTTACTTGGGAAAGTTTAAGAAATGGCAGAAACCAAAACTGTAAGTGCTCAAAAATGACCCAAAAAAAAATGCAGTATCAGTTTTTAACATGATTCCTATATATGAATGTAAAATCATACATTTTGGTTAATTCAGAAAAAAAAAAGAAAAACTTTTCATTATCAAATTTCTTTGCTCTAAAAAAATGTTGTTTGATTTCCATTATCCCGTAACTCCTTCATTTTCCCTAAAGTACATGTAAGGCACATATTTAACATGTACGTGTGTCCAACACTCATCAAACGAATTTGAAGCATTTATTTCATCAAAAACTTCATCGCTTCATGTTACTTTAACTTTGAAGCTTATTCTGGTAGTTTGCTCTCTTTATAATAAGTTCATATTATGAATTGTCTTGGAGGTCCCTCATGTCAAAAGTTGCTCTTTGGTTTTTCTATGTGTCTTTGATTTTATTTGTTTTTTTTTTTTTTCATGTTCGTTTAATGTTTTAGAATGTTTTGTTCGTCTTTGACGACACGAATTGATACTAAAATGAATAGAACATGTACTACTTCAGTTTTTGTACGCCTGCCTATGCATTTTTTTTTTTTTTTTACATTTGTTTGTTTTTCTGACAAATTCTTAGTATTTGCAGCATGAAATTGAAGAAATGGATGTTGCCAAATTGGAGGAGCAAGCGGCCCAGTTGGAGAAAGATCTCATTGTTAAGGAAAGAGAAACATTGGATGTGCTGAAGGAGCTTGAAGCAACGAAAAAAACTGTCGAACAACTAAAATCGAAGCTGCAGAAAGAAGCATCTGAAGTAAATGTGACCCTTGAGATGAACGCAGATGTCAACAACGTGAGATCTGCTGAGAAAGAAGCGGAGAAAGAAAATCATCAAGGTGTCCATCCGAACTTGGCAGGAAGTTTGAGCCCCCTCCAATCATTGGCTCCAGGTTTAATCTTAATGGAGTTGAAGCAGGCCAAACTCAACCTTTCCAGGACAACTAATGATCTTACTGACATTCTAGGTTCTGTGGAGTCACTGAACAAGAAATTAGAGAAGGAAAGATTTTCTCTTGAGAAGACACAAGACAGGATAAGTCAGAATTCCTCAAAGATATCATCCCTTGAAGAAGAGTTAAATCGAACACGCCTTAAACTGCAAGTAGCAAAAGATGCTGAAACCAAAAGCAGTGCTGATAATCCGTTGGATATATCAAGGGAACTCCAAAGATTAAGTTCTGAGACTAAGCAATTCAAGAAAATCGGAGAAGATGCAAGATATGAAGTTTCAAGAGCAATATCCGAGATTGAACAGACTAGAACAAGAATAAAAACAACTGAGATGAGGCTATATGCAGCCAAAAAAATGAAGGAAGCTGCTAGAGCTGCAGAAGCTGTTGCTCTTGCCGATATCAAGACTCTTTCACGTAGAGAGAGCTCGTCTGAAGCAGTGACTGTTTCATTTGAAGAGTACTCTTCCTTAACGCGCAAGGCTCAAAAAGCTGAGGAACTTTCTAATAGGAGAGTAGTAGATGCCATGCTCCAAGTTGATGAAGCAAATGTTTCGAAAACGGAAATCTTGAAGAGGGTAGAGGCAGCCATGGAAGAAGTCAAACTTAGTAAGAAGGTCTTGGAAGAAGCATTGAAGAGAGTAGGAGCTGCAAATAAGGGCAAGCTGGCAGTCGAGGAGGCCCTTCGCAAATGGAGATCCGAGCATGGTCAGAAAAGACATTCTGTACACAACTGTACCAAGTTCAAGAATTCGTACCCATCTCACAGTCGAAAAGATTCCCGTTTATTAGATGTGAATGGATCGAATCTGGTTAGTGATGATCCAACTCCTGATTTGAGACCAACCTTATCAATAGGGCAAATACTAAGCCAGAAGTTGCTTCAACCTGAATACTTTGAGACCAAGGTGCTGGCAGAGAAAGGCACCGTAAAGAGAAAGTTTTCATTGGGTCAAATGCTCAGGAAACCGAACGGTGATTTTGTTTCCTCTCGGAAGACGGAGAGAGAAAGCGGTCACAAGCAGTTCTCTGGAAAGAGGAAGAAATTTGGATTTGCTCGGTTTTCACTGCTGTTAGCAACACAGAGTAAGAAAAAGAAGAAGCCAACTCTAAACTTGAGGTAGCGGTGTGATTTGGGGGGGGGGGGTTGGTGGGGATCCTTTGATCTAATAGTAACCACTAACTCTTAATTACCTGTATTGTTAACCACATTTCCCTTCACTTCCTTGTTTATATTGTGTTGGCTAGATTCTATTTACCTTTTGTCCACGCTATTTATCCTTATGGTGCTTGTAAAGATGCTTAGGATATTTACATCCGAATCGTTATGCGAGGCCTTGTTGCCATGTTCGAAAATCTGTCACTCCAACTTATATCAAATGTGACTAAATGTTGTTCCATCCCCACCACTATATTCATCTGTTAGCTGGCTACTCTTGCAAAGCAAAAAGTAATCTTTTCAAACCAGGAATTTAACTTGATTCTTACATTCATTTCAAACAGGTCTGAGGTCCAAATTTTACCGTTTGCAACACTTTTTTTGTTATACCCCAACGTTATGATATTTTTTTATTCAAAAAAATAATTCTACATGCACAAGCATTCTTTTTTATTTTTTTTTTAAAAAAATTATTGGCTTATAGAAGATAAATAGCATCTTGGTGCTTTTAAACCGCATGGAAAACGAACCAAACAATCGTAACAAGGCAGTTGTCAAAATACACAAATGCTTAAACGACTGACGAGGAAAGAATGTTACTGACCGCAGGGTAGCAAAACCTCGTGCATGGTAGATGAGTTTAAAAGGGGCACAGCCAAGCCAACGACAATTCCACGCTTTTGCCAAATCCGACACTCAGAGGGAATAAGACTCTGCCGCTGACTTTCTTTCGCTGGGTAAATAAAACTCTTATCTTTCATCCACTTTCTTTCTTTTTTGTTTCAATTTTCGTGTATCTTTTTTGAACCCCAATTCATTATTCCTATTTTAGTACTTTATTATATGATCTGTTTTTTTTTTTTTTGTATTAATTCCTTTCGATTGTTTAATCTTATTCAAAATCTTTGATGGGTTTTTCTTATATTTCTTTGTTGAATGCTTTTTCCTATTTCATGTTTTTGGTCATCATCTTATGGTTTAATTTTAGTTACTGAAAGACTTGAAGAATATGAATTGTTATAAGATTTAAGTATTGGGTTTTCGAGTAATCTGCTTTTGAATTCTTTCTGCTAATGTTTTCCACCTTCGCCTTGACTATACTTAGCATGTTCTAGAGTAACTACCGGTATCTTGGTAACTGAGTTGTATGAAGCCCTTTCAAAGGGTTACTTGACAAGTTAGATATAGCTAGCAATTAAGGGTAATATTAGTTTGTGTATTGGGATTTATCACTTTTCGACTATGGCCATACCTCTCAAGTGAGTTGCCTATTAGTTTAAATATTTTGTCTATTGTTATTATAGAATCTTGTACCTACGGTTATGCTTTGGTGAAAGGCGTTGACTTTTTGATTTTAGCATGCTTCTTTTGCATTATGGGATTCTCATGCTCTTTAATGAATAACTCTAGGCGTCATGGATGTGGGATTTGGGCTCTTGTTCCTCTTTGTGTTGGGTGCTAGCTGGGCATGTGATGCTAGACAACTAGAAGCCGCTGAGGTAGTAATCTCTGATGCATCAGGTAATTCAATTAGAGTTTTGGTGATCCTTGTTGATGTTCTCATCACTCTCCGGTTTTTGAAAGATTCTCTTTTTTCATTTCCCAGTAGTGGGTGGAGGGTGGTTAAATTTTTAGCTGTGGGGTTTTATTGGTTTTAATGAAAGATGGTGCGCAAAATTTAATGATTAGTAATCCATATCCAGTTGAAGTTACTGCCTAATAACGGTTGAAGTGAATCAATTGATGAATATGTTCTAAGGTCCCTTAAATTACCCTCTTGTGAAAAATTTTGAATTAGATTAATAATTAGCAGCTGAATTTTGAACTTTGTTGGAGTTTTGAGATAAAGCTTGCAGTTGGATGGCTCGGGACAAGTTTCGGATTGGTTTTGGCTTTGGTCTTTCTAGGTTCTGAATATTTTTATTTTTGGCCTTTCAAGATCATCTTGGCCTTTCAAGGTCAAAAAGTGTTCCTTGATGCTAGTGAGATCCTTAAATGATTTCTCATTGAAGATGCACTGAGATAAAAATGTCCGCATAATTCCTTTTTCAATTGCGAAATTGATTTGCAAATTGTTTAACTTTTTAAATTGAGATTGTTTAATGAAAATGAAAAAATATCAAGTTTAATTATGCAGAATTTCTGGTTCAGTTGTGCAGATAAACCAGAGGCAAGATGGGGAGGTAGTAGAAAAGGTTGCTCGGAAAGAAAATGTGCGCACCTTGTGTGAGGAATTTGCTACTGATGCAATTGATTACCTTTCACAAAACATGACCCAAACTGAGATAATCGAGCTGCTCCATAAGAGCTGCTCCCGTATACCATCTTTTGAGCAGCAGGTAGTCATCTAGCTTAGTTAAATAGAGGTGGCTTATTGAATTTTTGCGGTGTAAATTAGAAATGGATAATTTGTTTACATCCTCCATATCTCAACCCCAATAGGAAAACAAAAAATTAGAAGTAGGAAAGCAGAACTTTTCCTTCTCCTTTTTTTACCTTCCTCTTTGAATATTGGCTTTTCTCGTTCTTGATCTAGTCTCTTTTATATAAGTGCAACTCTTTAAATATTTGGTAGTTATGAAGTGGTCTTGGTAGAGTTCCATTCATCAGAACCTGTTGACATTCCAGTTTCCAAGTTGTCTAGCTGAAAGCAGGCCCTGATTAGATGATCAGATCTTGGTATATATACATCTTTTCCTCATGCATAATGAGTGCCCAAAGGGATATATTCCTGTATAGGTGAATTTTTCATCATTATACTTGATTCATCAACTGCAGAAGAATGATACATCAGTTTAAATGGTAAATCTGCCAATCTCAATTAAGGCCAAATAGGTTATAGGCATGATAGGCATTAAGTCTGATGCAATAATATCACATATTCTGTATAGGTATTGTTCTTTTTCATGTAAATTATGGCCAAATTGGTCTTCTTCTTTATGTCGTCTAAGTGCAAAAATACTAACTGACCATCTGATCTTTACTGCACAGTGCCTTACACTGGTGGACTTCTATGTTCCTGTCTTCTTCGCGGAAATCTCTTCGATACGGCCCGAAGATTTCTGTCAAAAGGTCAACCTATGTCAAAAAGTTGCGCTTATCTCTTCACAAATCCATGAAGATAGCTGTGGAGTGTGCCACCGTGCTGTTTCGGAAATACTAGTTAAATTGAAAGATCCTGATACACAGGTTTGCATTACTCCATCCTTTTTAAAACTACATGTGTCTACAAGGGTTGATCTTATGAATAATTGGATATCCTTGATAACTGTACTTAATTTCTGCATTTTTTGAAACAGTAAAATTTACTGCTAATTTGGGACTAGTGCATGCACAGATAAAACCTTTTCCTTTCTTCTTTTGTTGGATTTGATGGAGGGGGAGGGTGGGAGGTGCCAGGGTGGCATTGTAGTTGCTCTAAGTCAGTAAATGTTCGTAGAATGTAAATGCTATATTGGGTTATCATCCACGTACTTTTCAGTTGCTTTGCTAAAATGTAGGCGGTGTCATTGACATATAATGTATTTGCTATTGGTTCACTAGTGGGAGGCGGAGATTTTGACTTATTGTTAGTATACTGTCGTATATCCTGTTATTTGATATGATATGCCTATTGCTTAAGAAGGATTATACGAAGTATGTACCTTTTGCCATATAACAAATAGCAATATTGCTAATTGGATACTCTCCTTGTCTGCCTTGATGCCAGCTGGAGATAATTGAGCTCCTTCTGAAGGCATGTAATTCACTGCAGAACTATGTGAAAAAGGTTAGTTTAATTGAAAAACTTTCCTGTGCTTTTAACCTTAAGTTTTATTTTGCGTCCATAGAATACACTTCACTGGATTGTGGATCTAGTTTACATTATAAATATCCATCGATAGTAACTTCTAAGATAACTGTCATTTTTATTCAAGTTGTTGTTTTTTAAGGGTCAGATTATCAAATGTAGAAAGAGATTCCCATGTCTAGAACTTGACTAATTGCTTTCCTTCCTATTGGTTTTTCCCCTCCTTTCCCATCGACATCTTGTAACTCTTTATCTGCCGTTGTGTGTTCTTGTTGTCAGTGTAAGAGGATAGTTTTCGAGTACGGGCCTCTGATCCTTGCAAACACTGAGCATTTTCTGGAAACAACTGATGTATGCACCATACTCCATGCCTGTAATGGTGCTAACAAGCAAGCATTGCTGGCAGATTCGTAAGTATTGCCTCAATTATTATTTATAAAAACCACAAGGATGTTGTTGTTGTAATATAAAGTACATAAAAAAGATTTACTCACGTTAGTGTAGCTGTGCAATGTATAAGAATTATAACGTTAAAATGTTGTAAACATATGTATTGTACACAAATTTGATTATGCCGATCGCATGGTTTCCATTAATGCATTCTTGAAATTGGATTTCGGATATCGTCTCTTGCAAAAGTAACATGGACATGGTGGATCCATTGAACACCTAAGACAATCAATGGGCCCTGAATCTACAACCCAAGGCCTCCAAATTTGCCAAAGCTCAAAAAGGCATTATTTGTGCTAGCATTACGTGTGGAGACGACAGTCAGATATATTATACTCATGGAAATATGAAAAAGTAGGATTCAAAGGTTCATTTAATGTTTGAATTTAAGATGGTTTTTGGTCATAAATATTTTGAGAAAATCAATTAATTTTTAAGAGATCTATCTTTTCTTTTTGTTTTTTTAAAGGATCGATTCTTTTAACAAAAACGATCAATTTCTTTTTTTATCTGAATATATTAATGAACGTATGCAACCTAACATAAACTTCTATTCATGTTTTGAGTAAGGTCTTGAACAGTCTCAAATCTTCATATAGTTCGCAGGCTGAACTGCAGCAGGACCTGGCGAAGAATTGGCAAGAGTTTTCAGCTTGGGCCAAACGACAAATAGCTTGTTTTACTTTGGCATGCTTGTCTGTTGTCGAGGTGTTTTGAGTGTTGATACAGAAGTAAATTTTGTAATCCACGACCAGATGGAAATACCGACAGACAACATTTACCTTTTACAGATTTTCATCGTCCGGTCTTGACTCGTGTCTGCATGACACATGGAGACGTTTATATGGCTCCAACTTTGAAGTAAAAGCACGGGACAATCAACATATGTTTGAGTGTGCGTGGTAATTTCCCAGAAATCTACAATAGATTTTCTTCACTACAGGATTCAGACTTTAGACACACCGACATTCAAATGTCAGCTTCGAGGTTAGAATTTAAAAGGCTGTCCTGCCAGGAGTCGGCAGTTGAGACGAAGAAGAAGAACCAGTCGCTCAGTCACAGTGCTTACTCAAGACAAATTGGAGTGGTAGGGGAAGATATATCCCTTATAATTATTATATTATAATCAATTAATTATAGTTTAAATTTATCAAGATTTTATATGAAATTTATAAATAGTAGATTCTTATATGAGTTATGAATTATGATTAGATTAATTATAAAATTATAGTATAATAAATTTTTTTTTTCTACGATAAGATTAAGGTCATTTCCAGCTAAATTATACATTATCTTCATAATTTGAAAAATTAATATGAAATCTCAACTATTATGATTATGATAAAGATAAGATACACTTTTTATCCATATAAAAGTTACTCCTCTTATAATTATAATAATTGAAGTTTTTAACTGATTCATAATCTTTTTTAACATTTAACTAATTAACTTATTTCAAAAAAATATTATTATACTTTTAAATTTTTTTAAACTCTTAACTTTTAAAAATCAATTAATAACATATATACTATCTAAACTAATACTTAATCGATACCAGTATGGTAACATTTGATCTTGATATTTTGTATATATGATCAAAGATTTATTTCTCGGGTAAATTATTTGTTTATGTGTGTGTCTGGACATGCTAAAATCCGACAACGTTAAATGGTAGACAAGATGTCGAATTACATGGAATCATCTCAACTAATTAAGCGACGTGTATGCTTATGAGTGGTTGTTGAGCTTATCCTAAATGATTGATAACAAGTCGGCTGCTTGAATAGTTCTCGAGGAAGGTCGCACGTGGACATTATTGTACCCGGACGCGTTATTTTCTTCGTCTCCTAGTTGGTTGCTGTTATCGATGCCCCGTTATCATCTTAGTTATATATAAAAGTATATATAAAAAGAAAAACGCAATTTAACGATAGAAAAATATTTTAAATATTTTGCATATTATTTTTTAAAAATTAATATTAAAATTTCATTAAATCAAATTTTAGAGTCAAAATTAAGCTTTTATTGATATGAAATTCCATAAGCCACCGCACGGAATGGAATTTTCCATTATGTAGTTTAAAATAGTGACAATGATGATAATTATAAACAGATATTTGGTAGATTCTAAGTTGAAACATAAAATTAATTTTTTTTAATTTTTTCCTTTTTCATAATAATTTTATAATAAAATATTTAATGTTTGTTAATTGATAATCACTAAGCGAAGGTAACCTCTTCCTTCGTTTATTTATAAAAAATGAATCACATCACATCCTACAGCGTTCAAAAATATTCCTCTAGTCATAGCTGTTTTCTACTTTCTTATTGCTTACTCTTCTACGTCTGTTTGTTTCCCAAGAAAAAAAAAAAAAGAAAAGATCGAGAAAAAAAATAACAAAGGAAGAAATTCCTGCCCATTTGAAGGTGAAAGTTTTCAACCTTAATTGGCTTGATTTGATAATTTCATTACTTTGGGGTGTCATAGTTTGACCTGAAATCTTTATTTTTGTTCTTTTTGTTTTCTTTTAGACGCTTTGAAGATCTTGATGATGAGAAACCAGAAGCGGTAGTTTCAGGGTCTTAGTCTCTTTATTTTATTTTATTTTATTTTTAAATAGATGATTCTTCTTTGCTGCAGTTTCAAAGTAAAGGAAGAAAAAGAAACAATCAACATTAGACTAAACTTACGTTGTTAATAGCCCTTGTTATTCGAATCTCATATCCATATCTAAATATGTAAATATTACATATCGATACTTTAAATTTTTGGTCTTATATTGTTAACTTAGTCACCCTCTCGGATTTGCGTTTTCAACCAAAATACTTTTGATTTTTAAATTAATTATTAAAATAGCGTTTTATTGAAACATATAATCAAAATATAGTTGTTTTGACTTGAAAGAAATCGCTAAATTAATTGACGTATCCACATAAAATTTGCTAAAACGGTTACCAAATCCTACATGGATTCGTCAAACTTTTTAGCAAATCCTATGTAGATCCACTAAAGGCTTTAGTGAACCCTACGTGCATTTCCTAGTCAACTATTATTATTATTATAATAATTAGATCTGATAATTCATGTATTCATATCATATCCGTGTATTTTATTGTATCATAATCATGTTTAAGTTTTTTATATTTATATCAATTTTGATACGTTTATAATTCATATTATATAGATTTTAAGAATATATTCATATCGTATTATTTTTTTATTTTAAGCGTATCATATTTGTGTGATCATGTCAAATATTTTCAGATCTAATAATGATATATTTTTTTTAATAATATTATTAGGGTTATTATTATGTTGGTATTTTTTAATTACATTACTACGTTGGTATTTTTCTAAATTAATAAAAGATAATATTATTATAAATATAATAATAGTTTTTATTATTAAAAAAGTTATTTCATTTACGATTAATGATAATAAATTTGTTTATTTAGATTGTAAGCATGTAATTATTTTAAAATATTTAATTTAAATTATAATCATCTAATTATTTTTTAAATTAGGTTGTAATTAGGGTTTAAAAAATAATTACACGATTACAACTAATAATTACGACCTAAATTTTAAAAAATAATTAGATGTTTATAATTTAAATTAAATATTTTAAAATAATTACATGATAATAATCTAAATAAACAAATTTATTATCATTAATTGTTAATGAAATAATTTTTTAATAATAAAAACTATTATTATATTTATAATAGTATTATCTTTTATTAATTTAAAAAATACCAACATAATTAAAACCTCAATAATATTATATTAACATTATAATAAAAATAGTTGCACGTAGGATTCCCTAAAACGCTAGGATTTACAAAAGCTTTTAGTGATTCCGTGTAGGATTTCTAATCACCTTAGCGAATCCAACGTGGATACATCAGTCAATTTAGCAATTTTCGCAAGTTAAAACAACAGTATTTTGGTAATATGTTTCAAAATAATATTATTTTAATAATTAATTTAAAAATCAATAATAATTCGGTCAAAAACCGCTTAGATTTTTCAACTATTAATCATTTATTTTGTATGTTTCATTATGTCATTTATTCTTAACTAGATGTGAGAATGAGTCTATATGTACCAATTTGATAGAACTTTGGTTCTTTAAATTTCCATGATTTTTTTTGGAAATTATAATGTTATTAACACTGTTTTTGTTTAAAATCCTTTGTCAGGTGAAGATCTCATCTATCTGTGGGCAATTTTAATCTGGCTTAGGGGGTATTTTCCTTATTCACAAAGGAAAGCAGGGAATGCTGAAAGACGTGCTTGAAAGCTGACAACCATCTGTCTGAGGTTAATGAAGTTGTAGCTCCATTGGAACTGACCTTGTTCATACTTGACAACAATCAACATTTTTCTTACATTCAGGTTTGGTTCCATGATCTGATGCCTTGTATTGCTAGAAATTCAAGGGAACATGTCATGTCAAAGCATGATGTTTGTGAAGGTGGTTGAAATTTTGAGGCTTTTAAGGCTTTTAGTTCGGGTTACGGTTGCATATAGAGCTAAATAGGCACTAGATATTAAGGTAGATTCGATTCTATTGTGTTCGATAAGGAATTTTACCCAGAACGGTGAGAAAAAGGACTGTGTTGATGCAACAGTATGAACTGGGGAGATTATTATGACAGGGAACCTTTGCCAAGGTCCACCATGCAAGGAATCTTAAAACTGGTTCAAGTGTGGCAATTAAGATAATTGACAAGGAGAAGACGCTGAAGGTTGGGATGATTGATCAGATTAAGCGAGAAATTTATGTTATGAAACTTGTAGGACATCCGAATGTCGTTGAGCTTCATGAGGTAATGGCAAGTAAGACAAAGATTTACTTTGTTATGGAATATGCTAAAGGTGGTGAACTTTTCAACAAGGTTGTCAAAGGAAAGTTGAAAGAAGATGCTGCAAGAAGATTTTTTCAACAGCTAATCAGTGCTGTTGATTTCTGCCATAGTAGTGGTGTGTGCCATCGCGATCTCAAACCCAAAAACTTGTTGTTGGACGAGCATGATAATCTTAATGTTACGAATTTCGGATTGAGTACTCTCGCTGAATCGAAGCGACGAGGCCGATTGCTGCATACAACATGCGGAACCCCCCGCTTATGTTGCACCAGAAGTGATCAACAGAAGAGGCTATGATGGGTGCAAAGCTGATATCTGGTCATGTGGGGTTATCTTATATGTTTTAATGGCTGGATATCTCCCATTCCGTGATTCAAATCTAATGGAGATGTACAGGAAGACTGGGAAGGGGGAGTTTAAGTTTCCGAACTGGTTCAGCCATGAAGTTCGCAGGTTGTTGGCGAAAATCTTGGATCCAAATCCAAGTAGTAGATTATCATTGGCCAAAATAATGGATAATCCCTGGATTAAAAAAGGGATGGACCCCAAACGCGAAGTTGTTGATGTTGAGAATGCAACTGTTGTCGAGAATAAGCAAGAGATGCATAAATCTTGTAACCTGAATGCCTTTGATATCATCTCCGTATCTGCAGGCTTTGACTTGTCTGGTTTAATTGAGGAACAAGAAGAAAAGAAAGAAGTGCGATTTACATCACACAAACTGCTTCAGCCATTATTTCCAAACTGGAAGACATTGCTAAGAATCTAAAGCTGAAAATAAAGAAGAAAGATGGAGGGTTGTTGAAAATACAAGGCTGTAAAGAAGGCAGGAAAGGTGTTGTAGGCAGTGATGCTGAAATCTTTGAAATTACTCCATTCTTACATCTGGTTGAGGTAAAGAAGAGCAATGGAGATAAATTGGAGTATCAAAAAGGAATGAAGCAAGACCGGCTCTGAATGACATTGTTTGGACTTGGCAAGGCGAGCAGCAGTTGCAACAACCACCACCACCACCGAAGCATCAAGAACTACAGCCATTTCATGTTGTTTTAACTCTTGAGTTCATAATTGACGACCATGTTAAATCACTTTGGTGTTATCTTAATATCAATATAATTAGTATAATGAATTTAGCTTAGCTGTGTTTTATGGGGTTCTTGATAGGTATGTACATGAACTTGAATTGAACCATCCAAAAATTGAAAACGATAAGTTAATGCCCGTGCACTCATCTCTGGTTACCTCTTGGTTATGTCATCCATGGACTCATTGAGCATTAGCTTTTCAAGGAACGATCGTTTGATATTGAATACCAATGGCTTCTAAGTGCATAACCAGAACATTTCTGAGCCACCTTTGCGCTTTGATGTGCAATTTAATGTATCAAAATTTTTTACTTGTATAAAAAGAAAAGCACAAGGCAAAGCGTATGTAAGCACAATGGCGTGAAATTGAGAATTCAAATCATCATTGGCTTTTTAACATTTTTAAAGAGTTACTTGGCTCAACTTTAACTTTGAAGCAATGGATCCATGGAATAATGCCAAGGCAGAAAATACTATCATCCCATCCCAATTAGGACCAAAGATGTGAGTGAATGCGACTTTATTTATGCACATACGCATTGCAATTTTGCATTGCAGCCCATGCCATGCTATGCAATGCTATGCGATGCTAGTACCATCATCATCTGCTTAACACATCCTTTCAATTGAAGATTTAGAGAAAGATAAGCAAGACTTGGAATAGCTTTCCATCAGCCCAAGGAATAAAATTTAACCTCAAAAAAGGCACACCCTTCGGCAGCAGATTTATAAACTTAAAAAAAGAATTAAGCAACATAATGATTTACACTACGCCACAAATGAAAGTATGCCACGTGTATTCCCCTTTCCAAGCAAAAGGATAAGTAAACGTTAATCTCCCTCATTAAGAAGATAAGGAAGATACAATTCATCAAGTTTTCTAAACTCTCCCCCCACCAAGAGAATGTTTCCCTCTCCAGAAGTGAAAGAACAGAGGAGATATATTTTAAGTCCCTTCGAATTGGCATTTTGTCACATTTTTGATTTCCTATTTCAATCAAATCACCAAAGTGACTGTACATCTGGGGTAGGAAATAAACCCCCAACATGGGGTGGCCTTGCAACAGAAGACTTCACAACAGCTTCCCCTGAACCTTGCATAGTCCATTCTTTCCTGCCAAAGATAAAAGTGCCCCAACAAGTATCAGACAACCATTACAGATTGCAAATAAAACCTTAACCCAGAAAATGCATTAAGCAAGCACAGCCGCACTAACATAGCTACCCTTTTTTTTTCAGATAGATTATTCAATGAATGAACCGAAACACACAACAATTACCCCATAAAAGGTTCGCAATGATAAAGATAAATCAATTCAAGCAGTAACATCTCCAAAAACACCTTCAACATCAGCTTTTGATACAAGTTTTCTAGCACAGAAATAGAGTAATAACGAGAATACATGGAATTTTTCCTCAAAACTGTTTACATGGTTCAGAGGAAAAGACTGAAAATGGGTTGATTTTGATAGCCACACAATTTAACCTCAACTGGTCTGACATTAAGGTTTGAAAAATAAAAAATCATGACAGTTTTACTTGGAGAAATACAGCATTGAGATATCAGCTCAAAATCTTGAAATAGACGATTTGGCCTATTATCCTCCGTCTCAAATTTGCATGTCTGTTGACTAGGCACAAATACTAGGAAAAATGTTGTAATTTTAACCATTTTAATGTTAAATTCTAAATATTTTCTAATATTGATGCTTGATTGTTTTTATCATGCCAAAAAGTAATAAGATTACTAAAATTAATATGAAATACATAAATACTAGGAATTATAGGCGTTCAAAAAAGATAAGAAGATATAGTTTTCTCATTCGAGAAATCCCAAAAAAGAAAGATGAAATTCAATTTGGGATGACGTATTTTGATTGAAAACTATTTTAAAATATTATTAAATTAAGGGCAAGAATAATATGAAACCACGGGAGTATAAGGGTTGCTGTTAACTTCATATAACATTGCAGGTAAGTAGGCTAGGTAACTAACAGAGAGTACACAAGTGCACAAAAGCAGAAGTTGCAATCAATATCTATGCTATAAATGCATTTTAAGCCTAGTTGGTAGCATTTTCTATGATCAAGTATTAACAACTCAATTAAGCCAAAGATGCAGGTATGTCTATTCCTAGAGGACAAATAATTTAAACTAGCACACAACAGTTTCCATCAGTGAGAGCATACTTCAAATCAAGAGTAAAGGTAGAGGCAAAAGATACAAAAAGTTCTATTCCTAAAAGACTAATAATTCCAGTGGCAACATTTTCCAGTCAACTAGAAATAACTTCCAAAAGCCAAGAGTAAAGAGATATCTATCAAATAAATAATTAAATGATTTAATAAATAAAAATCACAACATTCAAGGTTCTTGCTTTTCCATCTACAAGTATGTAAAACGTCGGCATTTAATGGCAGTATAAAAGTTCAATGCACTCACTTGGGCCAACAATTCACAGGAGGCGGCTCAAATGGATGGCTGCATGCAGATCCACTGGGACTTCCATAACTCATTTCACTCATTTCCTCCTCACGCTTGACAGGAAAATGGTTATCACTACCAGACACCGGTGGAAAGAAAGCATTCTGTAACCATGGATCATGGTCATTTGGACCAGTTACCGGACTGAATGTTCCACCATTCTGGCCATTACCAAGAAAACCCTTCCGAGGAGAATGTGTGTCAGCAGGTATATGGTCGTCTTTTGTGAACAATGATGCCATAGTTTTCTGGGTAGAAGGGAGTGCAAAGTCTTCCTTGTTTGATCTATTATGCTCAAGGGGTAAAAACCAACTTGCTGGACCACCCAACAAACCCAGGCCATCCTGACCAAGGGGAGAACTGTTCCACATCTGCCATGTCCCTTTCTCATTTGCATTAGAATCATCCACAGGAATAGTGTGACGATCTTGGGTCTTCGGGTTAGTCGAGAACCTATTAGAATTGTTATGCCTTTCATCAGTAGATCGTAATCTTGACATTGGAGACTCAATAGGTGAGGGCTTGTTAATTTCAGAAGAAGCAGATAAATTCTTCAAAGCACCAGGCTTTTCCATCCCCGTGTCCATTCCAAAGCCAGCACCCAAGTCCAACTGAAAATTATCAAGCGACTCCGAAATCGGACCAAGCAAGGATGCTAGATCAGGAACATAACAAGGGTCTTCAAAAAGCTCTGGTTCTTCTGATGGAAACTCATTAAGCCCTTCAGCAGCACGAGGGAAACTGGGTTCAATAACCGGTGAGAAACTTAAGGTACTGCTGGTGGCTCCATTTGGGTATGTAGATATAAATGGTGACGGCAGTCCAAAATTGATAGGATTATCAAATGTTTGTATTGTTGAATGACCAGGTAATGGTGGGCTCTGAGCTTCTGCTTGAATCTTTGAATTAGGCCTGCTAATAACATTTGCATTTGAGATTGGAGGAACAGAAGATGAACGAGTGAATAACTGTTGCCAAGATTTTTTAGGTGCCACTCTCGGTTTGGGGTCTGAAAGTACCTGCAGGGAATAGCTTATGATGTAACAGTGTTTCCTTCTAGATAAAATAATGCACCAAATAGCATAATCTTCAAGAAACCATTAAATTCTACATTACAATAACATGTTAATTCCAGGAAGAAATAAAATGAAGAAATTCAATTAAAAAATTTCCTGACAAGCAAAACGAGCAAAGTTTCCTTGTAGCACTGAAGCTAGCTGATGGCTGCTTTTAGTAGTTAAAATAAGCTATACAAGTTAGTAATAGTTGTGCATTTGGGATAAATTCAAAAGAAAATGCCAGCATTTCATATCATAATAAAGGTAAGAATTCTACTAATTTACTAAACCAATGAACTCAAATAACAGAGTCAATGAACTTACAGGGTGATTGATTTTAACATTCTTATCATCTCCATTCATACTCAACTTCCCAGATACATGCTCAGACGAACAGAAACCTCTCCTAGTGGCAGATGCATGGACATGGTCTACAAAATTGTTAGTTTTGTTTTCTTTTGTAACAGTAGCAGGAGTGTTAGCACTCTTTCCAAAGAAACTACTTCCAGTAAAAGCTTTAGACGATGACAAAAATGTACCCCTCATACGATCAAAGTATCTAGTTCCAGCATTCCCCCGGCTAAAATTATTAGCAGAAGCATTTTTCATTCCATGTCCTGTTTCTAGAGTATAGCCCTTGACATTATCTGTCCCAGACTTCTGATGATCTCGCTGATCAATCTCACTCTTCTTCTCAATGTCAAGCTTCCGTTCAACCTCCTTACCAGCTCTCTTCTCAATATCTTCCGCATCAGAGTAGCTCTTACTAGACGCTTTATCTTTTTCTTTCTTTCTCTCTTGACGCTTCTTTTCTGCTTCCCTTTTTAGCTCTTTCTCCCTACCAGGTGATGATAATTTGATGCAATCTTTTTCAGCCTCCATTTTTTCATCCCTCAGTCTCCTTCGTTCCTCCACCAATCTAGCAACCTCCTCTCGTTGCTTTCTCTCTTCTTCCTCCAAAAGCTCCTTTTCTAACCTAGCCTGTCTCCTTTCTTCAGCTTTTCTGCGTGCTTTCTCCCCTCTGCTCTCATTAAAGCTTGTGCCATCCCCACCCCTCTTAGTCAACACCGCCCTGTTGTCTGAATCAGATGAAGCATCATCCGTCAATGAACTAACTCTAAAAACCTTTCTCAAAAGCCACCTAATGCTCAAGTAAAAAGTCGTCAACAGCTTGCATGCAAAAATAACAACACCTGAATAAGACTTCTCTGCCAAACAATCCTCATCTCCTCCAAAAACTCCAGTGCCATTCTTCCGCAAATAGCTAGGCTTCCCTGCAACAGATCCAGCAACCCAGTTGCCATTCTCCGACCAATCCTGCCCACACATCCACCCATTCTCAGACCATCCTTTTCCATTCAAGATTTTCCCGCCTTTTCCAACAAGATCCTTAATAATTGCAGAATTTGAACTCCCCAAACCAGGTGGCACAGGCAAGTCCAAAACAGGTCTTTTCGAAATATGGCCGCAATAAAAACACATAAACCGACCACCACCAGGGTTCTGATCCCTATACGGAGTCTGGCAGTTCCGACACCTTCGCGTTGCAGTCTTACGAAGCTTCTGCAATTCTATGGCCTCAACCCTCTTCCGCTCCCTGAGACGTGCGTTCCTTCTAACCCTCCAAGCTGAGAGCTGGGGCATCAAAATCTCATACCAAAACAGAGTAACCAGAAGCACAAAAACGCAAGCCAATCTTGGAGACGTGATCTCAAATCGAAAATCAGGTGGCAAAAGCTGAGAAAGAGCCCATAACCCTATGAGAGGTATAACTAACCAAGGCAGCATGGTAGCAACCCGGCGAGACCACTTCTGAATCACACACAGTATACACATTATCCTCTAATTCACACCTATGTCCCCGTTTTGAAAATAAATACCAAAACAAACCCTAAAAATCAAACTGCAATCCCGCAATTTCCTCGGGGAAAAAAAAGGTCGCAAAATCGAAAACCCTAATCCTAAATTCTCGTCCCAAATTGAAATATATATTCAAAGCAGCAATTCCTTCGAGCTTCAATAACCCTAAACAGCATTTACAATCGCGAACCCTTCAAAAAAAAAAAAACAAAACCTAACGCCGCATTAATATTTCAATTTTGAATCAATTAAATACATCAAGAACACAACTAAAGCCCTATAAATGGATCGAAATAGGGTTTTTTTTTTTTTTCCAAACAGCTTCTTTCCAAATGCTCAATCAAATGCGTGAGAGAACTTACAGATTGAGGGTTCATTCCCAAGCCAAATCGGGTCAGAGAGGCGGCAGTTGGGTCTTTTATCTGCCAAGAAACTGTGAGAATAAATTTCCTTTTCTAAGAATTTTTTTGTGAAAAAAGAAAAAAAGTGAAAAAATTCAAGAAGATTGAGAAGAAAATGGAAGAATGTAAGAAAAATTAATTTTATAAGCAATCCCTCTGAACCAGTTTTCTTGGACCGGGTCTTCGTTAGATCAATTCGTTGAAATGGTCGGGTTAATTATATCAACCTTTTTTTTTTTTTTTAAAAATCTTATCTTAAAGACATGACACATGTAAATGTTTTCATGTAATATGAATTTCTTTTATTTATTTTACACATTATTTTGTGAATTTTTTTAAATTCAAGAGTGAATTTTTTTTTTTTTTTTGAAATTAAGAGTGGATTAAAATATTAATAAATATATGTTATGTATTATATTAATTTATTTATTATTTTAAGTATATTTTAATAATAAAATAAAATATATATGTTTTAATAGAATAAGTGGCAACTTTGTAATTCCACGGATAAAATTTAATATCAGTATATGAAATAATTTTGGGGGGATAAAACTTAAAAGCATTTGGAAACTTGTTACTAATAATAAATGCTAATATGTTATTCTCATTCAAAAATATATACAATAATTTTAATGCTATCATTAGTGAAATTATTGGGGTTAATGCTTCGTAAATGGCTTTTATATTATCTTTTATTTATTTTGTTTAGTTAGTGAAGGTCTTTGAAATGCAATTAACAATTCTTGTATCGTAATTGCAAATATAGATGTAATTTTCAATGTACCAAAAAAAATTTACAATTATATATTAGATGCATCAATTATCGAAATATATCTATATTATATATAAGAAGAGTGAATAAATTAATATTATAGATTAAGTGACATTAATTTAATTAAAAAATTATGTCAAAATCAAAGTAAAATTATGGATATTTTATTTTTTAAATTTATAAAAAAATATATTTTTTCAGAAAATTAAGCTCTATCCAATAAAAAATTTACTTGTTTATTTATTTATTTACTTTATAAAAGGCATCCACGAAGTGGATGTAGCATATTCTTGTATGTATGCATAAAAGACAAGTTTTGGATTAAAATTTGGCTCAAAAATAGAATTGTAATTCTCTAAATCCTATGCCAGGAGACTCGGACCATCATTAATTGGAAAGCCCAAAATGAACTCAAATAAAATTGTAGACCAAGCCAATTAAAACGTTCTAAGTTTGATTTCATAATCAGAATTTAGAAAATAAAATATTATATTTGATTTCAAAATACCTTTCGATTCATGTAAAAAATTATAAATATGTACCGATCTAAGAATTTTTATATTATTTATCCAAGTTTGAATCAGACTCAACTCAAAATCTTAAATTATTATTTATAAGTTAATTAAAATAAAATATTTTTATCTTAGAATTTATATATTTCTTTATTATAATTAATATTAAAATATTTTTCATTATTGACGAGTAATTTAAATTAAATCAAATCAATTCAAATAAAAAATAGTCATTGACAGATCTACTAAACTCTTACTGACCATTTAATTTTATTTATGAAATTAATAATATTTTAATTTAATTATAATCTAATATAGGTACATGATAATCTTCTAATCATATTTATGAATTTGAAAAATTTCTAAAGATTAATGTTGTTTCGGTTATTAGGCCCAAGAAATTTCTAACTGGACCACTGTAAATTGAGGATAGGCGTTTCGTGCGTGGGCGTTTTACTCCCATTGGATTTCTCCCAAAGAAATATTTGCCTTTCAAGTAACTTCTTAAAAGATTCAGTAATTTGTGTACTTATATTATATTTATATAATTTTAGATATTATAATTATATTTAAATTATTATATATTTATATAATTTTTGATATATTAATGAATTGTTGAAAGTAATATTGAGGTATATATGTTATTTCCCTTCACGTTTCTCATTTGTATATTCATGAGCATAATGGTTTAGGAGAGAAACTCGAGATTTAATTTAATTAAATTATGTAGTTATTTTTAAGAGATAATATCTAATAAGTTTAAAATTTAAATCATAGTTTCCATAATCCCTTTTCTTATCCTAAGTTATGATTTATATGGTTTTTAGATTGCTAAATTAACTAAAACTAAAATGAATGGAGAATATATAAAATTAGACTTGATAATATTTGACACGATTATAAGAATATAATACTCATAAATTTAAAAAAATATGCCATGATACGAGTATATTCTTAAAATTAATATAATACAAATTATAAACGTATCAAAATTGATGTAAATATGAAAAAAATTAAACATAATTATAATATGAATACACGAATTACAGATCTATATAAAATTATGAAGGAGACGATAATTTAAAAGAATTTCATAAGGAAAACAAGGTGAAGATAGTCTTGCTTAAATTATTTTTCCATCAATTATAGGTTAGCAATTTAATGTCCAATTATGATAAAAGGCCATATAATTCAATCTTCATCCTCGAAATTTTTTATATCAAAATAGAAAATCGATCAAGTCAAGAAAAATTAATGGAAAAAATTGAAAAAGAATCTCTTTCTGGTATAAATACATACCGATATCAGTGTGTTTCGGTGTACCATTTTGAGTTTATCGGAGTTTGAATATTTTAATTTATATATATAAATATTTTTAAATATGAAATAAATGAGATTAAATAATTTTTATATATTAAATATTCATCAATTATATATAATATTCTAAAAAAAACTTCATCAAATATAAGAAAATCAATATCAGTTAAGTAATAAAACTGAAATTTTTTAATGATCATTAAATTTATGAATAATTATGTCTAATATTCATCAAATTTATGAGTAATTATGTATAATATTCATCAAATTTAAGATCAATATTGGTTTAACTTTTTTTTACAAGCTTATATGATATATCAACCGATACAGCTATTTTTGACCAGTATCATCGAAACAGGCCAGTACCTATCGATACGACCGGTACAAACCGAAATAAAATTAACTATCGCCGGTATCATTATACGTTAAAATCGATACGGATGGACCGATATGATCGATACTGATATGATACTGATAACGCTGCTTTCACCTATAAAATTAAAATCACACAACGAACAATCCATAATGAATCACATTAATTACCATGCATTTCAACACCATTTCATCTAATAGACTAATACAACGAACTTGGTTTAAAAATATAATCCAAATATTAATATGCAAATCAAATAAATAAGTGGGAAATTAAAGTAAAAGATTAGCTTGAACCCTAATTACATACCATCTAGTCCTAGGCTCACAATTGTCATTATTCTCAATTAATGCTCCATTTAAACAATCGTTAAGCATCATTTTCGTCGTTCCATTTTTGTCAATTTTATAGAATCAAACCATAAAGTTGAAGTTTAAAAAATAAAAAAATTATAAATATTGAGAATCACACGTTAACTTCGTAAAAATTTTATTTTTTAAAATAAATGGATAAATTGATATGACTAAGCTCAAGTTATGCGAGAAGATAGTATCTTTGATAAAGACCTTAATTTGCCTATCAATTATTTGAATAAAATGGATTTTACCCTTCGCCGCCATCCCACCATAACGTAAGCAAAACAAGTCTTTCCGTCTTTAAAAGTTTACGATTTCAATTATTGGAAATGACGTATTGACTGTTCCATGAAAGTATAGTGAAGTAAAGGTACATGTTTGGAGTTCAATTACAATTGAAACCTATTGTTACAGAAATTATACTTTATTATATCATTTATATAAAAAAATAAAAAGTTCTTTCCATTATTTTTTTTTTAGTTCATAGATTAAATAAAAAATCATCGAATTTATTTTAAAGTATCTATTTGATGAGTTTTATTGTAACTAATAATAATATGATAATAAAAGGGTAAAATAGATGGAAGAAAAGAAAAACAACAGCTTGGATTAAAGTAGACTTGCTCAAGGTCAGTCTTAAATTTTTTTCTTGGATCAATTTTAAAATTCATATCATTATTTAAATAATATTAAAAATTATTTTTTACTAATATTTATTATTATATATAATAAAAATAATTTTTATTATTTAAATAATGATTTAAGTCTAGTTGGTTTAAATTATAAAAGTATTCATTCAAATCCAATCAATTATAGGCCGAGTTTGTCAAATTAAACAAACTACTTGACCGTGAACAAGTCAAGATTGAAGAAATATATATATTTTTTTGCTACCATATAAAAAGTAGCTATATTATTCCTAAAATATGTGGAAAAGATTATTTAAAATTAAAACACAATGGCAAGATTATTTATATATAAGGTACGAATTAATTTTAACTTAAAAATAAAAGAAGAGAATAATTAAAGTAAGTGAAAGGCGCCAAACAAAATTAGTGAATGAATTGTTTGATAAGACCACATCTTTTGTGTTTTTCAATTCAAGACCATAACCTTAAACATGCGTGTGGGCTACCTTTAATATAAAATCCAAACAGTCAGTTGACAAGCTCACATGAAAAGGTTGTAAGAGTTTTGTGGCTATGCTCGAAAAACTTTTCTTTCGAATAGTTTTCTTGCAAATGGTAACAAAT
>JAQSVH010000008.1:15645940-15663548 GCA_029448705.1 Adansonia digitata
TGTCCATTTGGTTCATCCAAAAGGTTTCCCTCTAGATCCTTCTCTACGATATAATACTTTTTAAAAAATTAAAATTATTTATTTATTTTCTTTCAAATTATGTAAAAATGACATATTAACCAAAAAATTCTTTCTTAAAATAATAATTTAGTAATTTTTAATGTGTCTATGAACACCCGATATCAAATACTATTGGAAGAACCAAATGGTAAAAAGGAAAAATCAGAATGGCTAATGATTGAATTAATTGATTCAATTAATTGATTAATTAAAAAAAAATCAACAAGAGAACCTCGACATACTGTCACTGGCAACAATGGCACGCGATGCTGACATGAATTGATTTTATAATTATTTTCTTTTTTCGAAGTGTATAAACAAAGATTTGCGATAAAATTACCTTTTGTTGCTACGATTTGTTTATATCATTTTCCTAAATCTACAAAGGCCAAGCAAAGAGGGAGAATAAAAATCTTCTGCCTGATTGGCTTTCTGATACCAGCTCAAAGATGTTGTCAAAGGTCGAGTTAATCGCGGGATTAAATATTCAAAATTTTAATTAGCTAATAACCAGCCAGATTAAGAGTGTAAAACAATTTTTTTTATTTTTTTAATAAAATAAAAAGACAGAAAATTCAAAATAAAAACAAAAGACAACAACCTTACTGACGTAGACTTTTTCATGGTCGGAACAGATCAAGTTTGCGATCTGATTTTTTTTTATTAAATCTGAATTGAATCGAATTTGATAGGTTATTTTGGTGTTTAAAAAATATTAAAAATATTTTTATATTAATATTTATAAAATTAAATTTAAAAAATTTATTTATTAAAAATTAATCCAAATCAAACTAGTTTAAATTAGAAAAATTCTAGTGCAATGCTTGACCTGCGGTTGATATATTTTGAAGATGGATGATACATTTAATATATAGGAAATAATTTTTTTTCTTATTATTTTTTAAATGAGAGGGACATTTTTAGGGGAAAATAAAATCGAAGGGCGACAAGTAGATCTTCTATCGGGTCGTTTGGTGGAAGGGAAATGAATGAAATATTTAAAGGGCAATAAAAGCAACAAGGACAAGGGATACTTCCGTGAAGTGTCGTTAGGTTAAAAGAGAAATAGACATGAATATAAATAAAATAAAATAAAATAATTAACTGGTAAAATAATCATATTATGCATTTAAATTTTTGAATAAATTAATTATTTTTTATATATATCACATTTAATAATTAAATGGTAAATATTTATTTTGAAAAGATTCATTATTGATTCTAACAATAAATTTGGTGGCATTTATGTACAACTCTTGCAATCGACATTCCAATTTAAGTTGTGGTAGTCATTTCGTTACTTTTTAAAAGAAAAAAAATTCATTTTTATATTTAAAATTATTTAAAATTAAATTTTTATCACTAAAATTAAAAATCTAAATTTCACTAATAAATTATGCGACATTTTATTAATAAATTACACAATATTATATTATGACGATGATTCTAATGCTCCTTAATTTATAAAAGGAGATGACAATAAAAGAAAAAATCATCATGTTCCCTTGTTATAGATCTACTCATGCCTAAATTTGACTCGTTCTGGGCGCTCGAATTATTATTTAAAATATATTAAAATATTAAAAAAATAATTTTTATATTAATAATTATATATTTTATAATTAAATTTAAATAAAAAATATTTTTTGTGAATAATTATACATATTAAATTAATTTGAATCATAAAATATCATATTCAAATTCAATCCAAGTAAGGATGGGCCAGGCCTTTCAACAAGTCTTTTTCTTTACCACTCCTATTTCTGCCATATCCAAACTAGCAAATCTGCCCTCACCCATTTCCCAATTTTGTTTCCCCATTCACAATCCTTCCAATTCTACTTTCTGATTAATTATGTGTCCATCAATTTTTAAGTACATGAATTAGGCAAGGGCCAGCTCACTTCGGATTTAAATAATTACAATCGGAAATGTGTTGGGCTCAATCTAGGTTAATTGGGCATAAGCCCAAGTTGAAGTTAAAAAATTACAACTTAGAAAATTAAAAAAAAAAATACTTGCTCAGCTCGGACTAGTTTGTCTTTTCGGATTCAAAATTTTATTTTATTATTTTAAATAACTTAAATTTAAAAAAAAATATTTTTATTAATATTTATATATTTTTATAAGTAAATTTATATAAAAATAATTTTATTGATTAAACATTATCAAATTGATTCAAATTACAAAAATCTTATTTCATATTCGATTCAATTCAAATCAAACTTGTTATATTAAACAGTTAACCTAATCCATTAACAGATCAACCTATATGCGTTCTTCAAATATTCGAATTTCTTTTTGGTGATATGTCAAACTCAATAGTTTCTTGACAGATGAAGCAAATAACCCTGACAAGAAATAAGTGAGTTTTCTAATGATTGGTAAACCTCATTATATAATCGAGCGACCATTAACAAAAATTTACCTGCCTTTATTCGTAAACCTTTGTTTCAGTTAATTGAATTGACTTAAACAAGAAGCAAATAAATCCGATCAATGATTTTATACCTCGTTTTGTCTGTTTGGTAGAGGAGAAAGAAAGAGAAAGTATGAAGAAAGAAAAAAAAAAAAAGGAATAAAAATTAATTAATATTCCTTGTCTAATCATAGTGGTTGTTGGAGAACTTGGCTAAGGGTATGCAGTTTAGATGGCATTATCACCATAGCTCAGCAACGCATCAATAATTCTACTAGGATCACATCCGTCTTAATTGTCCAACTCTAATAAATACTGACTATTGACTAAGAAAAAAGATTATAAATATGAGATTCGAATTAAAAGTTTGTTAAATTTTATGAATTAAATTTTAAATTTTTATTGTAGTAAACTTTGCTGTTAGTATTCAAAAGAAATTGATGAAAAGCGTATGCAGTTCCTATGATCTAATTAATTCTCTCCATTTGTCACTAATCAAGGCATGTCTTAAAAAAAATAGCTGCCAAATATTTGTATGATAGAACATAAATATTATAAGCCAAGTACCCAGTAAGATAGTTGCAAACTTTTGCCGTCCAATCCCATAGCCTAACTGAAGAAGCCTTCAATACCAGCTTTAGTTGAAAGCTTCCTCAAACTAAGAGCAAGTAAACGATCCACAATACCAAGTTTTCCAAATCAAAGGTTAATTTAACTTAACTATTAGTCTTGAACGACAAACAAAGGCCTTGAATATCATTAATCAGTTAAAGGGTTTCTTGCCACTAATAGATTTACTTATATTAGTGTATAACTAATTTTATTTTATTTATTTTTATAATTTTTGCACTACTTATATATTTATTTAATTTAATCATTATATTTAAAATACGTGTATCAAATTTAAAATAAATTAAAAATCTCTAACAATTTTCGAGTTTGCTTAATTCTTTCTTTGATGAATAGGTTACCTTCCCAAAATCTTCTGCTTTACATAAAACAAGTTGGTGCCAAATTTTATTGCTTTCGAATATTTTAGAAGCCGTCTTTTGTTTGATTAATTAATATGGCAGCTTTTGCTATAAATTAACAAGCTAACCTGACGTCTGCAAGTAGAAATAAAAATCAATAACTCCTTGTAAAATTAAATTATAAATGAAAAAAAAAACAACCCAATGAAGCAGATATCAGTCTCATAGTTAGGAAAGTCAATTTACAAAGAGCATAAGGTAAACAAATAGTACATCAAATTGCCCAGAAGCCAATGAACAAATCAACCATCATCTTCCGCAAATCCCATATCCATTAACAGATAACAACTACCATTTTGAAGTTTTTTGATGTTTATAATCATTATTGCATGTTAAAATCAAAAGAACAATTAACACTTTTCGGTCATGATGACAAATGTCATTTTTGTCACCCATTACAGATAAATTTTTCCCATCATTGGACATAATGTATTGGATTATCATGAATTGACTAAAAACAAATCTGATTTTGACTTTGATTAATTCCAATGACGGCGAGGGACATGCAACTTGAACCCATTGCATTTTTCTGCATCATTATCTTCGAACTTGCTTCTTGTATTTTATTTATTTATTTATTTATTTTGGGCTTGACCATGGCTGCCAATTCTTTTGCAATGGTCTCTTCCTCCAACTCTAATCAGCATTAATCACGAAATTATTGTTATTCATTTATGTTATTTATTTCACATCTCTCAAGATTCAGATTAAAAATAATCTTATATTTAAATTATACCTCCCTACCTCTTCAAATATTATCAATGAATTTTAAATTAATTGTTTAACATCTCGCTCTTATGAATTTGTCTATGATCATTTGTTAATTGATGTTATTATACTTTTATTAAATTATAAAATTTTGGTAATCTTATTTTTAAATTAAATCTATTAATTTACTATCAATTAACTTTAAATTTGATGCTTAAGAATTCTCCCTGAATTTGCAATGCCGTGTCATGTCATTATAGTTAATCATCCAAAACCATACAGCTGACCAATTTGTCCACATTTATCATTCCTTAAAGTTAAAAGAAAAAAAATATAATGCAAAAAAAACCAAAGCGTCTTTGATAAAGGGCATAGCTGGATGTGTCTAGGCAAAAAAAGAGAAAAATAAAAAAAGAAGAAATGCATAGAATATATATATATATATATATATATATATGAAATATTGAGAAAGTGGCTGATGAATTGATGATTGGGAAGGGAAGGAACAAAGTCCCCAACAAACTTTACCTACGGTTATCCACCTAAACCTCATCCCTACCTACTGGCCACATTTGTCAAGCAATTACAATTAAAATATCTTTTTAATTATATTAATTATATTAATATAAATTATATTATATATTTTTTGTATTTATTACTGTATATAAATAAAGATAATTATTTTATATATCAATTATAAAAAAAATTATAAGTAAGATTTATAAGTATTTATTATTTGTTTTTAAAAATATATTTTACTAAATAATTGCTGTAAAATTTACTGTAAATATATTAAATAATTATCTTTAAAGTAATTAAATTTAGTTATAAATTTATAATTTAAATATATTTATCTACGTTTAATTATTTTTTCTATAATATATATCAGCTCTACTGCCGGCTGTTGGTAGACTTAATTCAACAGCTATCTGTCCTCAATCCTCGTTTCAAATTAATCAACAATTACACTTTTTCTTATTAACATAAATATTGTGACAAAGTTTATGACTCGATTTAATTCAGCATCAAAATTAAAGGTATTATAAATTTAATTTATCTAAATTTCATCTGTTTTTTTAATTAATTTTGTCATCTAATTGCTTGTTTTTTTAAATATAAAATTTTAAATAAAATGCCTTTTTTAATCTTTTCATTTTGCACCTTTTTTTTTCTCTTCATGATTAACGAAAAATAACCCACTCGAATACGTGTAATTTTGATGAGCTGAAAAATCAAAAGAGGACAGTCGGCAATGTTGCGAAAGTAGACTTAGCAAATTGATCACATTTTTTTGGCAAATAATTTACTACTTAAATTCTTACCTAGTAAATGGCCTGCCCCACTCAAAAATATTGTTTTTTCTCCTTTCTGTCGTATACTAAGTAAAACTAAAACCAAAACCGTGCAATAAACGTACTTAAAAAAGAGAGAGAGAGAGAGAGAGTCAAAAACCAACAATCCTGCCCCTGATCCCATCTTTTACGTGTATATCTTTTGTCAAAATATATAAATCATGTATTATTACATTATATTATTATCATTATTATTACTATTATTAGAATTTGACGTTATTATTATGTGTAGAAAAATATTGTGTTTTGAGAAAAAAAAAAAAAAGAACTTAAATAAATTGTATAACTCAATAGTGGACTTTATATTAAGTATAAATATAGATTACTTTTATCATTGTTTTTCCTTTTAAAAATTTAACAGCCGACTTGTTCTATCTGTAATCAACTACTGCTATACCTTCTTCTCCAATACAAGACCTTCAAAAAAAAAAAAAACCACCAAATTTTCGTCTTCCATTAGCTCAGATATCTCTGTTGGAGAACTTCTTCGAAATTTTTTTCTCCCTGTTAATTATTTTGTCTTCCATGGCCGTTTCTCCCCAAGCTTTCCCCACAAGAAAGCGGCGGCCGTCGGCGGGGTCCTTCGTATCTCCGAAATTAACAGACTTGAACCTGGTAAAATCCCTTCTTTCTTTGTCTCAAGAAATCTCTGCCCTCCAAGCTCTTCAATATATTCTAAAACGAAACTCCCTTTCCACCATTAACAAGTCCAAGCTTCTCGCAATCTTATTCGAAGAGCTTCTTCGGAACCCTGGTTCTAATTTCTTCTCTCCTTCGACCCTCCTCTGCTTCGAAGAAATGTACTTAGTTTTGCAGAGAATAAAAACTTTGATTGAAGATTGTTCCAATGGAAGCAAGATGTGTCTGCTTATGCAAATCCAACCTTTGGCCAACAGTTTCCATGAGCTCACCCTCGAATTATCCACTCTCCTCGATATTTTCCCTGTCAAAGAATTTGATTTGGGTCAAGACGTGGAGGAACTCGTCGTTTTGGTAAGAAAACAGTGCACCCAATCAAAACCTTTGGTAGATCCGAGAGACGATTTTCTCAGGCGCGAAGTTTTAGCCTTGCTCGGTCGGATTAAGAAAGAGATCGTCCCTGATCATTTGAAGCTCAGACAGATCGTCGAGAATTTAGGATTACGCGACAATTCAAGTTGTAGAGAAGAAATCGAGAGTCTCCAAGAAGAAATTCAGAACCAAATTGACGAAAAGTCCAAATCAGATATTGTTTCTTTGATCGGCCTCGTTCGTTACGCTAACTGTGTTTTATTTGGATCTTCGACGACGCAGAAAGCAACCCATCGCCGACGAAAATCAATGTCGGATATGATTGTTCCAGTGGACTTTCGGTGCCCGATAAGCTTAGAGTTGATGCGGGACCCAGTTGTCGTGGCTTCCGGACAGACGTACGATCGGGAGTCGATTCATCAGTGGATTGAATCTGGACACAACACGTGTCCAAAGACAGGTCAGACCCTGGTCCACACGGACCTCATCCCTAACTGCGCTTTGAGGAACCTGATAGCCATGTGGTGCCGCCAGCAAAGAATTCCGTTTGATACCGCGGGAAGTAACCAGAAAGTTAACGGCGTTAAAGCCACCAAAGCCGCCTTCGAAGTTACGAAAATGACGGTGTCCTTTTTGGTCAACAAACTGTCGGTTTCCTTATCAATGGATGCAGCTAACGGCGTTATTTATGAGCTGCGTGCCCTTGCTAAAACTGACTCGGACAGCCGAGCCTTTATAGCCGAAGCTGGAGCAATCCCGGACCTCGTCAGCTATTTAGGTTCGGATGTAGGCTCGGATCATCCAAACCTTCAAGTCAATGCCGTTACCACGATTCTTAATCTCTCCATCCTGGAAGCAAACAAAACGAGGATCATGGAAACTGACGGGGCATTAAACGGTGTTATCGAGGTGTTACTTTCGGGTGCTACGTGGGAAGCCAAAGGAAATGCGGCGGCTACAATATTCAGCTTATCCGGTGTTCACGCGTACCGGAAAAGGCTTGGGAGGAAGACACGCGTCATCAAGGGATTGATCGATTTGGCGAAAGACGGGCCCACGAACTCCAAAAGGGATGCACTCGTGGCAATTTTGAATTTGGCTGGAGATAGGGAGACCGTTGGGAGGTTGGTGGAAGGTGGGGTGATAGAGATGGTGACCGGAGTCATTCACGAGCTACCGGAAGAGGCAGTGACGATACTCGAGGCTGTGGTGAAGAGAGGCGGACTGGTGGCGATTGCGGCGGCTTACAATGCAATTAAGAAACTGGGTGTTATTTTGAGGGAAGGATCGGACAATGCGAGGGAAAGCGCGGCGGCTACTTTGGTTACTATATGTAGAAAAGGGGGATTGGAGGTTGTGGCGGAGTTGGCAGCGATTCCAGGCATCGAAAGGATTATATGGGAAGTAATGGGGACAGGAACAATGAGAGCTAGACGGAAGGCGGCGGCGCTGTTGAGGATTCTTCGGAGATGGGCTGCTGGTTTGGATACTAATAATATTGTTGATAGTTCAAGCATGATGACCACGACAGTTAGTACATCCAGAGTAGTATTGCCAGCATAATTGGATATCATTTGTTTCATTCTTTTTCTTTGTTTTTCTTTTATAAATCTATAAGGTTGATCTGTAAATGTTGGATGAAATTTATAAAATTTTCCTCATTCTGTATTGCAGCTATGTAAAATCTCAAAAGTGAAAGACCATTCTTTGATAGTCTATGAACCTCGGTTTTACAAATTTTAACATATATTTTTTTTCTTATTACAGTTTAGATGTGTTCTTAAACTTATGCTAGAATCTAACATTTTTTTGATGGATTTTAAGGACACACTCTCTCACATTGATATGATACGTATTTATAGGAACCTTGTTTAGTTGAATCAATTGCTGTTTGTCTTGGCAAATTAGACGTAACAATCATTGATTTTCTGTATACAACAATCTTCAACTTATATATTAATCATGGCAATTTCAAGGAAAGAAAATGTAGCCCAGCTTAGAGACTACCAATGGCTGCTTCCAAGAAGCTTCAATTGTAAATAGAAAAAAAAAAAATTGGGCTTTTCCAGTTTCCAGAGCTCTCCCAATCATTTCTTTTTGATTGATTCCAAAATTAGTCTTACAGTCTTGGCCTCGCCTTCTTCGCTCGAGTTCTAAATTTCTTCCTCGCAAATTTCATCCGAACAGAAGGAGCCTGCGTCTACGGTCTGAAAGTGGGATGTAATCAATTTGGCTGCTTCATCACAGTGATATTCATGTACACGCCATGCTCGTATCTCAAGCTTTCAGCTTCATGTTTCAGATAGTGTTCTTACAACGGAACCAAGATCTGATCTTGTTCTTACTCCGCAAAATTTCCAAGTTTGGCCTTCATCAGCTGGTTACAAGTCTTCAGATTCTGACAAGGATTGTGATTCCCTGCAAAACAGGATCCCGAGGATCGACCCCTCGTGCGAAATCTTTTACCGAAAGGCACCTAGCCAGTTACCTCTTTCTGGCCCCTATCAAATGAACCAACAACTCATTTTTTTCACAGTATTGTGCACATCCATATACTATACGTTTGGTTCAGTTTAATAATATAGAGTTATAATAGTTATTCTATAAAAATGAAATAGTCTCGTAAAATGAAGTACTATAGGCCATCAGTGAAGAGGTATGGAATGATTATTTTAAGAATTTAAGGAATAAAGTTCTAATCGATCATTCTAAAAACAAAATATTTCGTAAATCAAATAATCACATCATTATAATGTTTCATATAGTTTTGTAATAAAAAAACTATTCTAATAAACCAAATACGTCGTGAATTCATTGTATCAAGCCTTTCTCATTGTTAGTTTGCCTACAAATTTTTATCCAACCAAGCTCCAATATCTTCAATGAGGCCACATGGTGTAAAAGTTTATGGGTTTCCTACGGCATTTAACTCAGGAAAAACTGCTTTAGGCCCAAAACCCCATCATTTATTTGTTTCAGTAAGCCCAATTACATGTCAAAATATTCCTGGTTGCAAACCTACGTTCACATCACAGTCGGGAAAACATTCTCGGTGAGACAAAAACAGAACTCTGCCAGAATTTATTCCTTGTCCTTCGTCAAGTTACCTACAAGTCACCCTTAACGGCAAAGTATTTTGGGCATCACAAGATATCACTAGGTCCCCACTCTAATCCATTAGATTTTTAATATGTATTCAGGCAGAATCAATAATTTGGAACATGATTTGATTCCATAATAAGAAAAAAAAATTGAAACATGAAGCTATTGTCAAGCTTTATATAAAATGGATTATGTATTCACACGGCAAAATTTATATAAATAAATAATAATTTAAATACGATTATGATGAAAAAAAATTTATGAATATATGAATTCATATTGATAGGTATATTTACAGGGGACCGGTTGACCTGAACGTACATTATACTTATATGGAACCCATATCTATCCGAATGCAGCTGTCCCAAGGGTGAAAATCAAGTCTGCTAACATCAATCTTGGCCAGGTTTAACCCTATTCCTTAGTACGGCTTATGCATTATAAAATGGGCATAAATCAAAGGGTGTCAGTGATGGAGATTTACACAAGTGCATATACAGATAAAGTTTTGTCATAATGTTTAAATATTGTACCATCAAACTTTAAGAAATTTCTCATAATGCATGCATCAGTACCAAAATACAAAGGGTCATATAGACAGCAAAAAGTTTGGGTCGCAGTTCCCATCAATTTACTACTTAATTAAAAGATATCCAGCTTTTGCAAAATGATAGGATAAGCAGCCAACATCACACAGTTGATAACCCAAAAGCTTCTTTTTTAACTTTCTGTCCTTTTGTTGTTCTCATTTCGATTGCTCAAAAGCAGAAAAGCAAACTACAGTGCTTGTAATGGATGAAAAAGAAAAAAGCATTGATAAAATGGCTTATCTATACAAAGCAAATGCAATAGCAGATAAAAAAGCTGGGTTTGATAGCTGGCCTTTCCTTAAGACTCACCCTTTTTTCTAGTTTACATGGCAGGTAAAAGTTTAATCTCAATCCTTCCAAAACATTATATTTTGATATTATAAAAGAAACAAATCATACAATAAAATCGCAAATTGTAATTTTTGATATAAAAATTAAGTAATGAATTGAATAGTAAGAGAGGAACAACCAAGCCTTCTTTTTATAAGGGAAGGGATCGGCCAAGTCCTAATCCAAATATGTCCTGGACCTTTGGCTATATCTCTTTTACAACTTCTTTTACGAGTCGGGTTTTTTAACATGTCGGTAATAATAAGTACTGTAATCTTTAATTAATTTGGATTAGATGAATCAAACTTTTTAAGTTCATCATTAATAAATCTCATAGTTATAGATAATAATATCATTTGTGTCTAGGTTCTTGGTATAATAATATCTTTCATTAATTAATATATTATTTTAACGGTAAGTTTGCATTATTATCTATTCAATTTGTTTAACTATGTCAAGTTTCGGATTAAGCAATTAACTCTTTAGAAAAATTTTTAAAGCTATTTCGAAATTTTATTCAACTTTGGTTAAAGATTTCATGAGTTAATCCTTATAAAAACTAATCGAGATATTTCCCATTCACTCAAAGTGATAAATCTTTTATTGATTAGTTACACATCTTCATATATCTTATGATATACTTAACAATGCCCGAGTGAGACATCCATACTTAGAATCATAAACATTATGTGATTTTCAAATGGCATTGTCATGTAAAATCATATTTAGAGAATTTGTTATTGTAACAAAAGCCACATATTAATTCAAGTTTATCAAAACTTTAAAATCTGTTGTTTGCTTCAAAAATAAAAATTATAATTATCTGTTAATTTCAACAACTTTATTAATGTCATTTCGGACAAAACATTGAAAGACAACAATTTGGAAATACTGTTTGGATACATTATGATATCATAATTAACTTATCGTAGTTCTCTTACAATACAGGTTTATTCCATAAATGCTATCTAACAAATAAATAATATCCTATTCATATAAAAAGCTTGTAGATAAATAATGACTTAATTAATAATAATAATACCTAATATAATCCCATAGTCAATGTAATGATTAAAGGACTGATAGAACGTATAGAAAAATCATGGAAAACCACTGATTTAAAAAAAAAAGAAAAAAGTTAAGTTGGGTAAGAATAGCCTTTCATGTATTTTTTATATTATAATAATATTTAAAATATTTTATATTTATATAAATTTTGATATATTATAAATTTATATTATATAAATTTTGATATATTAAAAATTTATATTATATAAATTTTAAAAATATTTATGTTATATCGTATTTTGATTATTATTTATATTATATTTGTATATTTGTGCATGATATATTAGGTCTACTTGGTTGAAGAAGTAAACAAGGTCGTAGTGATGATAGGAATACAAAAATTTCTTCCTGGTTTGGTGATTGAGGCGCATAACCAGCCGAAGTCAGTTACTGCCTGACCCCTGACCTCATTGTTTGTTCCTTTATGCCAACTTTTGGGCCCATCTTTTCCCTTACTTCTTCAGTCACTCTTTCTCTTTCGATCTCTTCAAATAGAATCTCATTTTAAGAGATTTCCCATTTCTGTAAACTTTTTTCATAGAAAGAAGTTTTTCGATGGGCAATTACAGGTTTAAGTTATCAGATATGATGCCCAATGCCTGGTTTTACAAGCTGAAAGACATGGGCAGAGCTAGAAACAATGGCAATCCCAATCTTTCTAAGAAAAAACAACAGCACCAGATATCTCCTGCTTCAGTAATAACACATCAGCCATCAAAAACAAAGCAACCCCACCATTTTTATCCAAGAAAATCTTATTATTTCACTAGAGAGCTTATCCCTAGTGATGGAATCTATGTTTCTCCTAGAAATACTAAATCTGCATTTGTCTATTTGCCTGATCCACCAAGAAAGTCTTCTAGAAAAGGATCTAGAAAAAGAAATATCAGGGATTCTTCTCCCAAGCTTGTTGCTTCCCCTGTTTCTGCCGGTTGTAGCTGCAGGGCTAAGGCTAATTCTCCACCAGAAAATTTAGCTTCTTCCTCTTCTAATGATAGCCCTTTGCCTGACGAATTCAGGTCTGACTGCATTCTTACTACTGAATCATGCGATAACATGGTATCCTGGTCGCGTTCTTGTAGCTGCAAAGTCATGGATTCCAAAGCTAATGATTTCGTTATCGATGCTGATCGTAACAAGTCTTTTGGTAAGAGATTCGACAAGCTAGATGAGTTCGACAAATTGTCTGAGCCTGAACTCCCTCGGATCATAACCAAGCCGGCTAAATTCAACGATACGGTAAAGGATATCAAGAAGAAAGAACAGAAAAATGAACCAACCAAGCCTCGAACGACTTCAGCTAAATTTGAGGAAAAAAAAGCCCATGGTTCACTCTCTGTCAGGGTTGTGAAGGAAGAGGGAATTATTAGAGTGAAAGAGAACAAGAAAACAAGTCCTGGTCGGAAATTTACTGTAAATTCTCCAGGTGTAAGGCTTCGAATAAATTCTCCAAAAATTACAAGCAGAAGAATTCAGGGTCATCATGCTCGAAAAAGCGTTTCATCAAGTTCAAGCTCGAGCTCGAGGAGGACTAGGAATCTATCGGATAGTTTCGCGGTGGTGAAGTCGTCGTTTAATCCTCAGAGAGACTTCAGGGACTCAATGGTGGAGATGATTATGGAGAACAACATCAGGGAATCAAAGGACTTGGAAGATTTGCTTGCCTGTTATCTTTCTCTCAATTCTGATGAATATCATCACCTTATCATCAAGGTTTTCAAGCAAATCTGGTTCGATTTGAATGATGTCCAGTTGAAATAATTTCCTCCCAAATATAATAATAAATAGATATGTATCTTTTCTGCTTCAATCCTTCTCCTTGTTAGTATTAATTGTTATCATTATTCTATCATTTCATAGCTTTCTTATCATCTACTACTAGTTCTTAGACAATGAACATTTTTTACCAATCATTTACATATCAAATTGCTGTTGAATAAAACTAGAAAATTCTAGAGGCAGAACTCTTTTTTTTTTTTTTTTTTTGTAATTCTTTGGTTGCCTTGTTTTCTTGATAATGCTTTTTCCTGCTTTCCTGAGCTTAGAAAACATTTACCAAAGAGAAAAAGAAAAAGAAAAAGGGAATTTTGGCAGGGTATGTGACAGCGGAATCCATTGAAGGCATGCTTTTTTTTCCCCTTCAAATCGGACAATTGGACATATAAAGTTATTAACCTGCACTCCATGCACTGGCTCAAGGCTGAAGCAGATCCTCTGATGAATTCATTCATGTCCAAAAATTATATAAAAAAAATCTTTAAAATCCCAACTTAAGAACAAAAATTAAAAAAAAAGGGAGAGAGAGAAAAGCTTTGGTTTTTGGAAATGGAATTATTAGCATCCATTCCATGGTGTTGTTTTGGGATTTTTTTTTAAATAAAAGAAGTTGCAGTTTAAAGATAAAAAAATATAAAAAAATATTAATATTTAAACTTTAGATATATTGAATGCTACTTTTCAAGTGTAATGAAGTGAGATAACTGAGTTAGCTTCAGATTTGATAATTTCCTTATTATCTTGTGCAATCAAAATATTTTAAAGCTTTTCCTGAATTTAATTTTTTTTTTGCTGAGTGAATTATTTTGCATTCATATGATATATTTAAAATTTTACTTTAAAAATAATTCTCACGATATTAAATATTAATGGACAAGAAAAAACAGTTTTTTTTTTACCAAGGTAAACATCATATGATAATGGCATGCGTGTCCTATCTGCTTCCTTGAGAGGCCATACAAGGACAGAAATTTTGATTGAATGAATATTTTATATATATATATATATATATATATACACACACACACACACACACACACTTTGCATGCACCCAAACTGAGAATATATACATACCCAAACCCAGATCAAGACATAGAACAAATATTCAATGTACACGAATTATATACGAAAAAAGGTCCCTCCATGGTACAATCACTGGCAGCTTCAGGATTTTCACAAACAAAAGAAGAAATACAGACAAGGCTTCAGTTTTTTAATCTCTTCACAATTCTAATGCTATGTACCTTATTTTATGTTTTTTAATTTTTTTTATCATTGATATTTTTTATTAATATTTGATATAATTGATCGAAAAAATATTTAATAATATGTAATTGCGATAGACACAATGTGATTGTAATTTAAAATTTTGATAATAGCAAATTTTTTTTTAAAAAAAAAAGGAGCTCTAAAATTCAAATTTTCACAGCGAAGAGAATTTGAAAAGGGTGAAATTCAAATTTCTGCACTGTGTGAAGGTTCAAAGGCTTTTGTTGTTGGACGGCATAGGCATAGGCCATGGAGGTTTGGAAAAGCAAATAATGTACATTTTTCAAAAAAAAAAAAAAACAATATTAACAGACATGATTTGCGGTGTTCTTCCTTTACTTTTTTCTTATTGTCCTTTTTAAGAACATGGAAACATTGACTTGGAACCCAGATTTAAACCTCATGTATCATGATGAATATACAGCGCTCTCATTTTATATCGAGAAATTGTGAGGATTCATAAATAATATATATACATGAAGATTTAAATTTATATTTTGAATTAAAACGGATAATATATGGATCCGATTGGCTAATCAGCTCTTTTCATTTGTGCATTTGAATGCTTTTTTTTAACAGTGTTTTATTTTTCTTTTTTTTAAAGAAAGCCATAGATTTGAAATGTAGTTGCTTTCTGGGACAAATGGCTTTAAATCTTGCTAGGGTTTTACCTACCCTATAAAATTTAATAAATTTACATTTTGTCATTGGGGTTTATTCTGTTAATCCCTAATTTTGCGGTTCCTAATACATTTTATAGAGTTATAATTTTTTGCATTCTGCATTGACTTAAAAGCTTTCACCACTAACAAGTTATGAAGTCTATCTAGATCAATATTCCATGCATGAATCTCATTGGCCAACAAGAAACACTGAAATATTCCATGAAGTCATAAATTGTATTAATGGTTAGATGGAGGTCCTACCACTTTAAATCTTTGGGGTTTAGTTTAATTTATCTCGAGTTAGTTTTTTTTAATGCATTGGCAAATGAGATTAAAAGATTATGACATATTTTATTTTTAAAATTATATTATTTTATTTTTTTAAATATCAAAATATATATATCATTTCATTAACCCTATCGATGAAATCTAAAAACTCCTGATAATGGAATAATCTCTCTTTTTTGTTAATTTCATTTGATTTTATTGTATATTTTATGAATACATTATGTGATATATTTTTTATATACAGTGAACAGTTACTACTTATCCAAAAAGAGGTATTTGATTGTAATTTTAATTTTTTTTACTTGCAATTATGGCAATTTTATCTTGCATATCACTGCAAAAAATGTTAGTATTGCACCTGCAATTGGAATTTAACTTTCATGTGATTGAAATTCAAAGCAAAATCAGTTGTAGAATGTAAAGTGTTATTGAAAATTTAATTCATTTTGTTTTCTTTTCATGAATCATTTTAATTGGTAAATGCTTTTGGGTAGAAGGTGAGAAGCTTTAATTAAATTCGACAATGATAAAGACCATTTGGAACATATAAAGATACAGTAGCCTGATAAAAACAAATTTATATTATTTTTATTGTAATAAAAACTTGCCTTCTCCTCAAACAAAAATCAATTTCAAAGAATACAGCAGAAAATAATATGGATTAGACATGCAACCACTTATAATAAATTATTCTTATTCAATTAGCTCATTATTATAGTTATAATGATAATAACAATAATTGTACATTTTAACTTTTTAAAGCCCCAGAAAGCATTTCAGAATACATGCATTCATTTGAATCATTGCTAATTAATTAATATTTTTTATAGTACAGTCATTAGGTAAGAGACTTTTTCTGCATATTGCATATTTCACCCACCAATTATTTTAATTTTTTAATGCAAAACTTCGAGCATCATAATTCGTAGTTCATACTGAATTAAAGTTAATAATATTCGAATTTCCTCCTTTTGTTCGGTACATTACATATTATATTTTATTGAGTCTTATTAACTTCAAATAATTTATTAAAATAATTTTTTTTAGAAACAAATTGGTAAGCTCTTCAATTCCTTCAAAGGTTTTATAAATTAATTTTTTTTATATTTAATCATGAATAATAAGTTTAAAATAAAATAAAGTGGTAAAATAATTTGACACCAAATTATAGATAAAGACAATATTCATGTAAGAAAAATAGAGTATCAATTTTCATAAAATTCATATACACCACCAAGTACCTTATAACTCATTTTACATCTAGAAGATTGAGATTGAGAGAAACTCCACAAATGGTTCTAAAAGTTGGCATGTTTTCCGAGTTTTTATTATTCGAAGAAAAAAAAAATCAAACCTCTCTTTTAAATAAATTATCATAAATCAATCATCGAATCGAAGTTCAAATATTTTATTTGAATTATGAATTGATACCGGAGGTTAGTTAGGGAAAGCTTGACTAATGCCTAATGGGCAGAAATGCACAAATTTCATGGCAGCAAAATTGGGACATGAGACAACAAGAAATTAAAAATTTACCTAATTGAAGCAATTTCGGGAATGTGTTGGCGAGCTGCAAGAAGCGACTGAGTCAAACAAGAGATTAAAAAAAAATGGAGACAGAGGGAGAGGGAGGAGACGAAAGAGCAGATTACCAACATTAATCCGTAGATTCTGGCTGCTGCCAACCCATATCTTTCATATATCTTCATTCTATTTTTCTACCCTACAAACATCTTTACTTATTGTGCAAATGAAGGGTAATCTACCCTACAATGTTTGAAGTGTAGGGTAGCGTGGAACCTGGAAAGGTCCTCAATTAATATTATTCGGTATATTATAACAATGCCCCTACCAACTGCTGCACCCTTGTGACTAGTTATTTGGCCATTGCTTGCACGCCCAATTTGACTTTTTTTAAGTTCAAGAGAGCATTCAATTG
>JAQSVH010000008.1:15663648-15675163 GCA_029448705.1 Adansonia digitata
AGCTCTAAAAGTAAACCCTAATGGAAAAAAAATGGATTCCTAAATCCATTTTAAAGGGAATTGCTTGAGTTTCATAATTACTCGTATTAAGATTGATTTTTCTTTTGAAAAGCTAGTTGAATTCGGACATATTAGACTAATATTTTAAGTTCAGATCAACTTTATTAGGTCAGAGTAGGTTTTTGGACAAGTTATAAGACATTGACTCCACATCATTAGTACAAATATTATAGATAATTAATCGTCGCCATCGTAATTGTTTATTTTTTTGACAATTACAAACTCTAAAAACCTCCGATCTAAGCCTGTTTGCAGGTGCCTGAGGTATCATTATTAGACATGAGAGAACATCCAACCTCTTTTTTTTTTGTCTTTATCCCCAAAAACATGCAATTAGATTAAACCAAACTTTCTTTTTCAATGAACTTGTATTTGTCGTTTAGGCCCCTTTCTTTTAGGGTTTTTTTGGGGCTAATTTTAACGTTAAAATTTCGTTGTAATCCTTAATGGAAAAAGAAAATATTAAATTAAAGAAATAAAACTAAATAAATGTGAAATATGATTTTATATATATATATATATATATATATATATGGAAAGAGAGACAAAAATAAAAGATTAAATTGGATGTGCTACAATTAAGCGCACGAGTGGGAGGGACAAAAATCTTGAGGAATCTTAGAAGATGAGGGAAAAGTCATGGTTTTTGTTGATTGTACTCTGAATGTGCCTTAATTAATTTGTCTCTCTTCTTGGTATTTCTTTTATGTCTTCTCTCCAAATCTTTCCTATGCAAACCACCGACCAATCCAAAATAAAAATAAAAACTTCAACATCTATTAATTTTCCTTTCGGCCTGTCTTTTTTCAGTAGCCAAAAAAAGTTCCCAATTTGATGATTAAAAATATAAAGTTTAATATTTAAATTTTAAATTTATTAAATATCACTTTTTTAAAAAATAATTATATTAATTAATTAATTAAAATAAATCTCGAATTTTCTATCATCCATGCTGTTTACTATACAATCTCAAATCCTTTACATTTTCTATCTGAGACAAAAACATTTAGCTAAAGGATTTCTCATTTAAACTCCTTTGGATTAGGCTTAGACATAAAAATCTATAATTTGAATTGACTTAACAAGAATAAAAAATATTTTTTATTTAACTTAAATTATAAAAATAATATAATATTTTAACAAAATTTTATATTAATTTAATTTTAATTTAAAATAAAAAAATTGGAATTATGACTTAATTCAATTACGGACAAGTCTACCAAGGATAAGTTTGGTGTAATTGAGCACATGTTTTAAATGCCATGTTCTTGGTTTGATTTTTCAGAGGCCATATTCTTGCTACATCACCATTATCATGACTCAAGACTCTTGGGATACGAAGCATTTCATTATTTTGTCTATTGCTAGCTTTGGGCAACGTGGTGAGCGGTGAACGGCTAAAATAGAAAAAGACGAGAAGAGGTGAAAGTAGCATCTGATCCAAAGGTAAAGTAAAGTTAGGTCTTCTTTTTTTTTCAAAAAAAATTACATGTAGAGAGCAAAATGAGAGACAAGTTATATAATATGTGAATTGAGAGGGTAAATTATTTGGTTATTTTAAGGAGGTAAACTTAATTATTTTGTTTCAATCATTGGAGATTTTAACTTCTTGACCTCCCCACCCCCAAAAAAAAAAATAGGACATTGAATTGTGTAATTGCTTACTTCTCATAATGGATTTTTTTTCTATTTTCTTCTGATTTTTCTCATAATGATTTCATATATATACTTTGGTGTCATTTATCTTTCACGTTGTTGCTTGCAATATTATTAGTTGATTTACCTGTCGATTGCTTGATTGGCTTGCATTTATTATTATTATTATTATTATTATTATTATTATTATTGACTTGCTGTCTTTATATATTAATCGAGGTACACATTTTGGCAAAGTAAAATTCGACAGTTAGATGTTGAAAGCAATGTGACCAACAAAATCTTCTGGAGATTATTTGTTGGGATTTTCTCTTTACCCCTTTTCACAAGTTACATCATATATATATATATACACACTATTTGTTGATAGATGATCGATGATGCATGCATTTTAACCTAAAGTATAATTTGCGATATTTAATTGTTAAAGCATTGTGGGGACTCCAAAACATCGACATTTTAACTAAAATGAAATCTCAATGTTCTTATTCTTTTACTCTAAAGAGAGAGAGAGAGAGATAACTGTTAAGGCCGACAATAGCATGACTAAATGAAGCTTCATTCTATCAATTCACCAACTAACATGTAAATCAAAGTAGATAATCCTTTTCGAATGAGTTTAAACAATCATATATATAGTTAAATACAGCTATATATATATATATTCGCATTGATAAAATACGCTATTGCCATGTATGCTATTTACTGACATGTTTTTGCATGGAAAGCTAAACTGAAACTTAGCGCAATAATCCTATATATATTATATATAGCCGGCAAGATTTTCCTTTAATTTGAATGATTGCATGAATTGCGTTCAATTAATTTTAAAAATTTAAGAAATCAATTAGCTAGATGAGAAGGGAACACTTCAATGTTTAAAGTTTCAATAGAGTGTTGAGTTTTTAATTTCAATAATCATTGGATTCAATTTTGACTATTTCAAATAACAAAATAATAATAATAATAATAATTGAAGTTTGAGATATTCATTTAAAAATTTAATAGTTGAAGACAAAGGTGTAATTTATTCTTCCTGATAAGAAGTCTCAGCTTGGAATAAAAAAACTTTAAATTTTGAATCTACGGAATATTACATTTTAAATATTACTATATAAATCAACAAAATTAAACTCTAAAAATATCCTAAATGAAAATTTAGGGGCTAATAACCATTATACAAAAGGAATCATGTTGGGCCATATCCTTGCATACCTTAGTGTGTTGTCCGAACCCAATATGATGCTATTTTGATATGAATTAGTGTGTCCGCAAATTATTTATATAGTTGCAGTATTTTAATGCAGAACCAGGAAACTGTCATGACACAATTTCATTGACACAAATTAAAATAAAAAAAAAGTATAGGCTTTTTTATTCAAATATCAAGCAAATACATATACGAGGTCTTTATTTTTGCCTACACAATACTTTCGTATATGATCAAACTATTTTACCATCCTTTTCCTCTTCAAACAATGCACTCTTCAATCCATTTCTCAAAGCCTCAAACTATACATCGATCAATCAAACCATGTAGAAAGAAAGACAAAAAAATTTATCCAAACCAATATTTCATGTGATATAGCCTTTGCATGCCTATGAGATATTGAATGTAAATATGGGAAGTTACTCTAAATCATGAAGAACTTTTGAGCATGAAAATAGAATAGAGGAAAACAATAACTATTGCAATGAAGAATTGATCAGCTAAGGAGATTATTTTATAAGGTGTTTTGTTATAGGTGTGATTTATGTTTAAAGGTGACCACTTAAGCTCCATGGAGAAAGAGGATTGGGATCCATCAAGTTCTGGTTGATAAATAGTTCGCCCCGAAACACATTTGAATTCCCCCATGCTCCATTCCTATTGCCAGAAAAGGAAAAAAAAAAAATTAAGAAGTGTATGTTCTAGGCTTTTTATTTATTATTATTTGCCCATGATATATAGAAAAACCTGCATGATACTTTAATTTCACCATGTCCATTTATGATATATGGGCGAATTCCTTAATTTTGCACGCCCACAACCGTGTAATAAGGTTAGTTTTATGCATACATGTTTTCTTTTTGGTGATTCCTTTGATAAAAACAACACATATAATATATAATCAACTTCATTTGTTATTGTTGAAATCAAAGGTTTTTTTTTTTTTTAATGTATCAAAGTCTAAGGATTGAATCGCTAACAAGAACTTGACAAATATACATTCTATAGGTATTTAGTTAGTAAGAAGTGCATGCATTTTCTATTCAAAGAGTTGGTTTTACATCTGTTTTTCTCCCAAATTCATAAAGAAAAAGAAAACCTTAAGACAAAAACACACTAGGATTCCAGATGGTGCTAGAAACAAGAACAGAGCTATAGGGATTTTTACTATGATTAAGAGCCATTTTACTAACTTATCTAAATGACATTAAAGGGTATTAATTTATGGTGATTTTATTGTGAAAGCCTTTTGCCATTGACCATTTTATGAAAGATTTGAAACATATACATGATTGAAACATAAAAAATAATAAGCAACAAAGTTATCAAAGGTAAATAGAAAGGAGAGAGTAAGAATGAACTGAAATTCACTTGCCTCAAGTTTTTGTCCGAAAGTGACAATAATGATGTCTGAAGCAGCATCAAAAGTTAAAATTCGAGGCCCGGATTTGACAGAAAATTGGCAATGCTTGGTTGGAAGGTGGAGGCTTAATGTATAATCACAAGAATGGTCGTCTTCTTCTTCATTTAGATGTGAGTTTCGGCCTGCCATTGTATTGTCCTGCTCATTATTGTACTTGTATATACTCAAATGGGACTCTCCTCTTCGCAATCCCTTACTCCTCGCTTGATTCTTGCTTGCATTTTCTACCAATATCTTGCCCAATTCTTCCGCAACTACCTCAAGTTTACTCGCTACTTTCTCCATCTTTTCACTATTTAAAACCAAACAACAACAAATAATATATATATATATATATATAATGATACTCACATTGGTCACATTTTTATATCTTCCTATACTATTAATATGCAACAAATTGACCCCTAAATTATGTAATCGTCTCATCATGAACATAAAATTTCAAATTGATATAATATTTATATCATATCACACAAACTTAACGCATTATTCTCATCTGACTTAAAAGAAGATCAGCTTATTTGGGTTATTTTGATATATTATGAACCAAGAACCAAAAATAATTCTTTAATCAATGAATAGAAAATGAACATATGAAAGAGACATTGAATTACTTTAAAATTTTATATGCATGAGGGATAAAGTATATCGTTAAACCTAATGGTTAATTAAAATATAATTGTTCATATAATAATTTTTAAATGAATCATGTTGCTTTTGCTTTGTATTCTTTTTCTAAAATTTAATCAAACGAGGTTAAAATGGCATACGACATAAGTACTAAAAGGAAAAAAAAATTCATGAATCCAAAATTTGACCCAACTAATGTAACTGCGCCGTTTCTATTATAGCCCATCATGTGGTAAAATGAGCCCAAAGGGCCCAACAAAAAATGTAATATTTTTTTATAATAACCTAAATTAGATTTGAATTAAATTTATATAAATATTAATAAAAAAATATTTTAATAATGTAATAAAAATAGAGAAACAATCTTTTGAGTAGGATTGAATTTGGTCGAATTTGGATCTAAGATAAATATGTAAAATTATTAAATTATGATATAGACACGATACAATCATAAAACATCAAAACATAATTAAAATACCAAATAAAATATATCATATTATAAAAAATAATATAAACATGATATTTATATATTAAAATCTTAAAAATTTATATAATTTTAATTATATTTAATTATTAATATATCAATATTTATAAAAATATAATATTTTTAAATAAGATTTTAAATAAAATTATAAAACAATAGAATACATTAACACGATACTGCTTCATAGACTGTTGGGTTTACGTTAGATTACCTGAAACTATGATACAACTGAGGGCCGATATATTGACGTGCCCACTCCATCCTGTCGTCGTCTTTGCAACCAACCCACACGATCTCCTCCCTCTTTCCCGCTAAATATCTCCTGAATCCCGTATCTCTCTCTTCCAACACCCCGAATACTCTCCCCGCCTCTTTCACCGTCGCCCTTAACCCCTCCCCCGTATCAATCCCATGCCGCCCGATCCCCACCACCCCAAACTCCCTCGCTGATCGCAGCAACCGTTCCACCGAACCCCTCTCTCTCAAACCCAGCGACTGGAAATCGATCTTATCAAGTGGACCAGGGTGGCAGAGGAGGGCTTGGGACTCCGGTAGCGTGAGGTCGGGGGTTTGTAACGATTTCTCGAGAAAGTCGGTTAAGCTTTCGTTGGCAGCGGATCGTGAGCCAGTGGCGGTTGGGATAGGTGATGGAGGTGGCGCCTTGATGTTAAGCTGGCTCATAGAGCGTGTGATAGCCATGGAGACGTACAATAAGAAAGAAGAAGAAGGAGGAGGAGGATTTGGTTGGGTATTTTAAGAATTAAGAAAGGAGAAGTAGGCACCAAGTCATGGCTGTCAGGTTTGTAGTTGCAGTGGAAGTGGAGGTCCAGTGCCATTGATGATCATCCTTTGGCCTTTCTTCTTTTTCATATTCTATTGACACGTGTAATTATTTTGACTCCTGACGGTGGACTTTGAACCATGAGATTTTGCCACGTCGTTAAGGCCCTACCTTGCGTGGCCCCAATAGTTGTTGTGACTTGTCAATAAAAAAAAGGTGACATATTGTTAAATGGAATTAGACCAGAAAAAGGAAAAGAAAAAGAAAAAACATGTTTTCTTTTTATAATAAAAATTAAAGGTTTTATTAATCAAATTCAAAACCTTAAGATTACAATCTTTCACCAAAAATTATTAATTATTAATTATTTATTATTTTAGAAATTAACTTAATTAGATTATTATTTATTAAAAGAAGTATTAAAAAGATAAGGTATGATTCATGTGATGCATATATAATATTGATTTATATCATCAACAAACATTGCTTTAAGCAATTTTTTTTTTCATATTAACAATTTAATTAGTCAAAAAGAAAGACGGAAAAGTATAGTGGTTTTTTTTTTCCATAAAGCTTTTCGGTCAAATAAATTGAAAGTTTTATAAATAAAGCTACTTGGCTTTTTTCCTTTTATAAATTAATTCTGGATTGAATAGAAATTATTAATTAGATTATATATGAATTTATAAAATTAAAATGTTCTTTATTCGTTGCTTTCTCTCCAAAGCAAAGCCGAAAGCAAAAACTTTTTAAAGAGAAAATATGGTTTTCTAAATTGGTGTAGAGGAGGCTAATAGTTTTATGATTGGCGATTTTGATGTAGCAGTGCAATAGAATGGGGAATGGGGGTACATGCCAATTTTTTAATTAAAAAATATATGTTAATGTATTAAAAATGAAACTTTATTTTATTATTTAAAATAATACATGTCTGAGTAGATTCTTTTAAAATATATCGATCAAGTTATATATGAATTAATTGTCTAATTAAATAAAATAATTAATTAACAAATTACAAACAAAGTTAATAAAATTTACTGACAATGAGAATTGAATTTGAAATCTAAAAATAACATTTGCTTCCTCTTTAACATAGAAAATCAATATTTTCTGCCGCATGATATGAACTGTTCCTCCAACAATTAATAGCTCTTTCTCTTGCATGCAAGCTATTCCACTAAGATTTTGGGCCTTTTAGTTGGCTTTTGGGCCTTTTTATTGTCTTTGTCTCTTGAAGTTGAAGTTGAAGGTAGCTAAGGATTCTTATACTCCCTCTGCCACAGTTTATCTGGTAGAAAGTAGAGAGCAGCTCAGGATTAAGGAAATAAATTATGCATATTAAAATTTTAATTTTAATTTATTAAAAATCACTTTTAAAGGTGATCATATGAACTAACTTTTTTTGAGCAAGGAAAAAGGCAATTATAATGATTCAGGTGTAAGATCAAACAAAATGTCATGCTTCAATAATAATATTTCAGATTCATAATTATTAATTTGAATTAAAATAGGCAGCAAAAATAATGGTAAAAATGTTTAGTCCAGACTGACTCTGAGCAATATATACGTGTTTCATATATCCACTAATAGATTACAGATGCAGATTACAGGCAGAACATATATACATATATATACATATATATATATATATGTAGTAGTCCTATAACAATAAAGTTTTCCCAACCCATACATATATATATATATATATAGGGATGTTTTAGGGAGTACTTTGTTCATAGTCCTTGACATGTCTACAACACTAAAACAGATTGAGGATTCAGAATTTGTACAGCAACACTACTTGAAACACACTAAAGAGTAACTTAACATATTAACACAGAGATAAATAGGAACTTAGCCACCAATTTCTCCCATGGAATCTTCGTCATGATCTTAAAATCCTTCCATTTAGGCTGCCACCAAGGCATGCCTTGCCTGAAACCTCTATGGCTCCTGAAATCCGATGTTCTCCACTGCTCCAATGGTTTTGAATAACCGCCTTTTGCTTATCTCCACCATTACTGATCGGTGCAGCAATTGGCTGCGTACGTCCACAAGTGAACGAATCTTTGTTAGCTTCCGTTGGCCATTTAAGTGACATGAACCAAGTTGTGCGGCACACTGTTTGTAACCATAAGCCGTCGTGCTCTCTGACGGACAAAATCTTGTAGATTTGAGGGTCTTTGGAATGCAGGGGTGCTCTCCTTGATGGAAACTCAAATCAAATTCGTCTTCGTAATTCAGGCTAGAGTACTGAAATGAGTTCATAGAGCAACTGGAACTTGCATCGTCGTTGCTAAATACACCTACAAAAATGAGAATGTCTAATGACAGTAAAAGAAGACTGATATATATATATATATATATACATGTATGTGTGTGTGTGTGCGCACGCGCACATATGCACGCGTCGTATTGACAAAGATTAAACGTACCCTGGGGCCAATTGCACTTAGAAGTCGCATTGTTCCCATGGCAAAATTGTGTTTCATATGAAGAAACAAAACCTGGGATGGAAATTGGGGAGGAAGAATTGGAGGAGGTGGCATAGAAAGGATGGTGAATTCTGTTCCGGTCATCATCATCTTCGTCGTCATCTTCGTATTCAAAATGGTGCTGATGGTGGACTCGAGAGGAGCCCCAGTCCTTCCAAGCTGGAACAAGGGAAGATATCTCCTCCTCTATCATATCAGCAATCTGTAATGGCCCCCAGTCATTGATTTCCAATTCTTTCACCATCTCCAACGCAACGTCAATTGCAGTGTCATTCAGTATATCAAATGGAAAATAGATGTTCCGAGCATGACCTGTAATTAGGGAAATCATTAACTATGAATCTGGAAGGCACACTGAATATGAAATTTTGCAGGCTGTTGATGGAAATTGATCATTGTAAAAACAGATATTGATTTAGTCCAATAAATTCGGGTGTCGGTGTTGGACACAGGTATGCATCCAATACAAGTATGTCCAATTTTTTCCAAAATTTTCTCATATTAGGAGGATTCTTGGAGAATCATATTCCCATGCCCGTATCTGAATTTATATTGAATACGGATAATTCAAGAAAAATAAAAAGTCAGAGCAACATATCTATTAAATAGCTCAAGAAGCTTAAGGCAGTACCTTCCTCGTCAGTAATCTGTACTTTGAGAAAAATTGTGTTATCTTCAGGATCCATGGTGCCAGTTATTGACATATCGGTACTCCTTGTTGGATCAACCCGCAAAGAAGGCACTGGCTGTGAGACTGGGCCATCAGGAGCTAGTTTTTGGCTTAAGACTCTTGGGATGGGCAGCGAATTCCCTTCATTAGAGGCCAAAAATGGATCAAGCAAGAGTTCATGGGCAGGCAACCTCTTGGAAACATTCACCAGGCACTTCCCAATGAACCTCCTGGCTTCCTCATCTTGAATCCTGTAGAATGCCTCTGGCAACTTTCCCTTGAAATTAAAGAAGGAATAGATTAATTCGGTGGTTAATTTTGTTGAAATTAATGAACCTGAATGTATAACTCACCGAAGTCACTTTCTTGTAGATTTGAGCCGGATTGGAGCACTCACTATATGGATACTCGGAAGTAAGCATCTCTAACACACACATGCCAAAGGAGTATATGTCTACAAGCTCATTGTAATCTTCCTCATATAGTTCCGGTGCCATAAATTCCGGTGTGCCTAGTATTTTATGCAAGTTTGAAGAAATTAACATATATATATATATATATATATAAATGGCTTAAGTTATTCCAACTCTTAATTTTTTTAAGTGTTCGTGTCGGACATATTTTTGAATGTAAGAATATGAGCCTCTAAATGCATAAAAAAATTTTAAAAAATATTAAACATTCGCGTGTCAAATACATGCCTGTATCCGACACCCACACTCAAATCCAAGTAGCATATAAAATAGTTAGACAGACTTGTTTAACTTATCAAATTTGAGCAGATGATAGAAATTTAGAGCATACCTATAACACTATGGGCATGATGTGAGCCGCGAAGAATGGCAGCTAGTCCAAGATCGCCAATCTTGACCTGTCCAAGGTGGCCATTGACAAAGATATTATCACATTTAAGATCTCTATGTATCACTGGAGGGTCATGGCCATGAAGATAAGCTAGACCATGTAGAATTTGGCGAGCCCAGATCTTAACTGCCCGCATATCCACACGCTGGTACCTCTGTCTATACCTGTATTACATCAAACAACATATTAAAACTTAGACACTAAATTAACGCTTCAGGTATCAGTTCGATTCGATTGACAGTAAAGTCTTATGAATTACTCTCGAAGTGTGCCGGAGGTGAACATCTCCGTGATGAAGTTGAAAGTTCTACGATCAATGTCGATCCAAGATTTGTAGAATCGCATGATTGAGTCATGGTTGAGATTCTTGAGGAGGTGGACCTCAGAATAAAGCCGCTGCAATTCCTCCGGCGAACGGAAGACTTCATTAAGCTTCACTTGATTCCATGCCACCTCCATTCCTAGGACCTCATCGAATGCCCTATACACTGTCTTCATCGCTCCTTTACCAAGAATCTCTCTGAACTGCAAAGAAATTCTCAGGTAAAGTCACAGATTCAGTCATTTTAAAACTTAAAACAATGCATAATTTCCTTAAAATAGATTGACAATCACGGCATCTACTATCATATTGATAACTGAGTGAGCCTCTAAGATCTTTGATGATTCATCCTAATAACACATCAAATAATCAAAACCCCACATCTCAAAAAGGAATCGATAAAAGAAGGTACCCTTTAAAATCAACGTGACATTCAATTATCCATATCATTGCAAAAGATATTAGAATTTATTCCGAGTTTCCTACTCATAAGCTGCTTTTGTTGAGCCTTTAAGCTAGCAATTAAAGTTCATTTTCAATTCATACATCAATCAAAATGGCAAAGATTTTAGTGTCAATGAAGAAAGCTTACACGTCCATACCGACCAGATGGATCGGTTTCAACATATCCAAGCTGAGATTTAACTCCATCAACACATCCTCCTAGACGTGTTTTGTACATGGTCTGATAAATCAGGCACCCTAAAAAAACTCTCGTCCTTATTGTAATATCTATATAATATCTGAAAAAACACAAATACAAACTAATCCAGCTAGCTACTAGAACAATTGAAGAACAAGGAAACAGATAGAATTATTGAAGAAAGAAATTGGATGATATTGATGATGTGCTAGACGATCCGAGGCTTTCCTTCGTGATTTTCATAGTTAAAGACACCAAACAATAACCAAAAGAGCCT
>JAQSVH010000008.1:15708885-15724142 GCA_029448705.1 Adansonia digitata
ATATAATAATATATGTAAAAGTAAAAAAAAAAAAGGCAACCGGCTAAACCGGCTAAGCCGGTTGCCTGGGGTGCCTTACGGGAAGCGCTCCTTAGGGAGCGCTCCCCAGAAGCCCCCTAATATTTGACCTTTGCATTTTGACAAGATTTTCTAGACTCTATCTTTAATTTTAAAATACGTAATATGTTAATGTATGTATTATTTTTAATGGTTAACACCATTTAATTTAATAATAATAATTAGCACCGTTAATTTAATTAAAATAATTAATTTGACAATCATCTACTTATATGATATTATGTCAATTATTCGTAAGTATATCATCAGCAATGCTATTTATTATAATCTTATAAATAATAATGTTTAATTAGATGAAATAAAAATGTATATATCTACAACATTGACAATCTACTTTTAATCACGACATGGAGAGCCCAAACTCTTTTTTTTTTTTTTTTTTTACATGTGTGCTGCTTTAGTTAATAGTATCAACTCAAAATATTAAATTATTAAAAGAAATAATAATATAAATATTAAATTAGATATTTTAAAAATAAAAGTATCACATTCAAATAATATTGTAAAGATAAGAAGCCATATATTACATTAACTCTTTTTTTATAAATAGAATATATATTCATTTTATATTATTAAATTTCAAACCTATTTTTTTAGACAATTATGTACATTTTACAAGTTGCCTTATGCAATATTTGACATTTATTAATTGTGCATAAATTCTAGCAAAAATTTTAATTTTAAAATTTATTTATGATATGTTTGGAAATATTAATTTAAAAGAATGGATAAAAAATAGATTTGCATGTCCTTTATTATTATAAATTATGATTTATGAGAAATGATGATAACATTATCTTAATTAAAAATTGTCAATAAAATTTATCTAAACTATAGTTCAATCTTTTGTTATCTATAATAATAATAATAATAATAATAATAATACACCAAAAAAATTTTTTTATGGGAGATAAGGAGATTTAAACTAACTTACTCTTATACATAAGCATTTCACTTAGTTAATTGGTGAATGTTTTTTTCGTTGAATGAGTAAAGTTTGAATCCCCTTCCCAAAACTTTTAAATTTAGCCAAAAAAAAAAAAAAAGAAAGAAAAACTTACTTAGGTGTTGTTTTTATGGACTAAATTTTTAGTATTAAATTTACAAGTACTGAATTTGTATTATAAAACTATTTGGTATGTTACCGAAAATTAATTATTGAATATAATTATATTATTGGATAATAAAAAATGTTGAATCTTGAAATTATTAATTTCAAAATTTTAATTTTAGTAACATTTTGTATCATTTTGGATAGCCTTTGATAAAGATTAAAAATTTAATTTAAATATTTCATCTTTTGTAATTAAAAAGAGATAATTTAAATTTTTTTAAAAAATAAAATTAACTTAATTTATTCTACATTTAAGCGGTAAGTAGATTTCCTCCTACTTATTATATTTATTTTTTGATTGAAAACTTCTAATTAAGTAACATTTAATATAAATTATCAACGTGCAAAGGAAATTAAATCATAGAATATTTTCCTTTTCAACGCATTAAAAATTTTCAATATCTCGTTACTTTTATCTCTTGAATTTTCTTTTTCTATGGAGATATAGGAGGTTTAAGCTTATAATTTTTGTTTTTAGCAAGACAAACATATACCAATCATTAAATTAAATATTCAAATAATTTTTTTATAATTTCATCTAAAAAATAATATTTTCCCTTAATTTATTCATTTAAAATAATAATCTTGAGTTTAATAAAAATTAAAATCAGTGTACTTTGAAGTTGGCAATTGCCTTTATTTAACCTTTGATCATAAATTTTTTTTCTACAAAATCATACATGAGAAAAATTGTCCTTTCCATCACAAATTGTTTGAATCGCTTTGATTTTTTTATAGAATTTAAGAGAAAATTTTCTTTTCAATTTTAATTTTTTTTATAAATTTGATGTTCTTTTTTTTTGTTAAAAATAAAAATTTTATGAAAAAAATTTAAAATATAAATATAAAAGTTTTTTTTATGAAAATCCAAAAAGATAAAAAAAAAGACATCTTTTCTATATAATAAAAATGACAAGAAAAAACGAGATGTAAAGAGCATTTAATTTTCAATTGCTTTTTTATTCTTTAATAAAATAAATTAATTACTACTTCAATAATAGCACTGTTTTCGTCTCAGTCTCTTCGTCTATTTTATTAGATGCTTTAAAAACTTTGTCTTCCTTGTATTAAGTACTTAAAACTCTTAATTTCTTGTATTTTAATTTATTTTTATATTTTTTTAATTTAAAATATATATTTGATATATATTAAAAATTAATACTGTATTTTTAATTTATTTAAATACAACAAAAGAATAAAATCTTTAATAAAAGTACAAAGTTATGAAGCGTATGATAAAAATACGGCGTGTGGACACCACCGTAACGTGCTCCACCTCAAATGCAATAAGTATCAGACTCGAAGTTCCCAATTTAGCCCCCATCGTCTCCTTTTATTACAAGTAAATCGCGGGAACTTGTTGTTCCCCTTTGGAGAAATCGGTCTTTCGAACGTCCACGACGTCCAACGGCTTTCTGCGTGCGCATGTGTCAACTGTCACATATCATTATACCGTTGATTCCTTTCTTCGCGTTTATTTATGTCGTCATATTAATGACGCGGTGATTTTAGGTAACCTAGTTGCCCGGTTACCTACCGAGCTGAAAGAGAAAGGCCAACCCACGCTCTAAGGAAATCAAACCCTCCTAGTGGATGAGTGACTTCACGCGTACAGTTGCGCGTAGAGTGGGAATGAAACGCTAAACTGGTATTGGCCCTTGCCCTTGACCTTGGCCAAAAACAAGGGCTAAACTTAAACCGCGGAATTTGGCGCTATGGGTGACGATGATGATAAATTGAAAATGTTTGAATTTGTCAGTAATTAGCGCTATAATTAATTGAATTTATATATTTTAATATTTAATTTGATAACTTATGAATCTAATTAAAATTTTTATTCAAATTTAAGTAAAATTATTTGGTTATGAAGCCAAACTAAAAATTAAACTCATATTTTATTAAAAAAATAAAATAAATTAAATTAATTAAAATAATTTATTTTTATCTTTAATTAAATTTAAATTTTATAAATAAAATTCAAACGAATTTAAGTTAAGCTTTGAGCCTCAATTTTTTAAGTTGAGGTTGAGCTCAATTTGGCTTTGATTAACTCCCTCGTGAAAGCTTACTATTAGTTTTTTAAAAGATTTGATAAGCGAACATTAATTAAAAATAATTAAATATTATTTTAAAATTTATATTTTATATATGTTTTCATCACAAGTAATACATTAGTTACAAGTTAAATAATTTAATTTAGATTTTACAAGTAACGTTAAAAACTACTATATATCTGTCTTACTATTTTTTATTTTTAAATACATTAAAAAAATTGTGATAGTTTTTTAATTCATTTATATAATTAAAAAAAACTCTAATGTAAATGTATTTGATAATACTCCTATATTGAATACAATTTTCACCAAACTTATTGAAAATAAAGTGTTGTGTGAAGGGGAAAATGATATTCTAATAACATAATTAAAAATATATTTAATATTGTTTGTATGTTCTATGAATATAATAAACTGTATCACCTAATTTTATTTTAAAACCCTAATAATAATAATAATAATAGCTTAAATAACTAAATAGCTATGTTATACTATATAATATTATATTCCAAAAATTTCATTATTTACTCAATAAAGTAAAACGTGTTCAACCAACTCACGGAAATGTCAGCATCGATCATGCCTTGCCTTGATTCACCTAAATATGTACATATGTGGTGTCGACTTATTTTAGTATTATATTAATTAATTCATAAAAAAAAAATGGTTGCATAAGCTCATATAATTGTTGAGAGACTTTTGAATTTTGGGTATAGTGGCGTGGTATCCATGTACAAAAATTTGGGATTTCTGTCCTCTTATCTCGTGAAGATTTTTCTTCCACTTAACAAATTAGATTTTTCAACTAAAAAATTCATTTCATTTTCGAGAGGGATGGTGGTCACCATGGCCTACATTTTTAAATGTCCAATGGCACATTATATATATAAAGTCATTTGAAGTTAGGGATTTAAATTTTATATCTATTGAATATCATTTTTTAAAAATAAATGTATGAACTGATTAAGTTAAATGTTGAATTCTAACGATAATTTCTTTATTTTTGTATTTTATTGTTATTGTCTATATATATATATATATAAATCTTGTAATGATTTGTAGACTTATCCATTGATTGAGTTGAGCTAAATCATGATTGATTTTTTTTTTATATTTTATATATATAAGAAAAATAAATGAATCACTTAGGTTGGTCGCTTCAAATCATCCAAAAGAGTATCCTAAGTATTTTGAAGGTCAATATATTTTAATTTAAGAGTTTAATTCAAAATCTAAAATTACAACCTCACGAATAGATGGGAACAACATGCAAAAAGATTGATGGTAATTGTATTCAAAGACAACATAAGGAAGAGTTCTTCTCCTAATTTGGATAGGAAGCTTCTTCAACCTTACTAAAAATAGTTTTTTTAGATGTTTCGCAAACTAGCTAGATATTTGCCTATTTTTCGATCAAAACTCTAGCATTCGGAAGTTAACTGGATTCTGACTAATCTAGTTTGAGCCAAGTCAACTCACTATAGGGATAAAATTCTCTTAGCACTATTTTTTTTTATTCACAAGGCTTAAACTCAAGATCTTATTTAAGGAGAACAAGGGCCGAACTATTTGAATCGACTACTATTAATGAGATTTACATCTTTTAATTAATGAATAGGGCTCGTAGTAATAATAATAAAAGATTAGTTAGCCAGGTCATCTAAATTTCATTACTATATTTGATTATAACTATAAGTTGCAAATGCATAGATTTGGATTGGAACTTTTTTGAATCATATAAGCTCAATTTTTTTAAAATTTTGGATTTAATTTTTTATGAGTTTGAAAACTTTAAGTTTGAATAATTTTTGAATTAAAATTTGAGTTTTTATAAATTTCAAATTGAAGTGATTTTGTATTTAAATAGTATTTATTTCATGTTTAAATTATTTTCAATTTAAATTATTTTAGATTCAAATGATCTTTAATTTGAATTTGAATCGTTTTAAATTTAAATTAAAAAAACTGAATATCAAATAATAATATTAAATATTAATGTCTTTTAAATTATTTTATAAAATATTTTTTTAAACAAAATACATATTTAAAATTTTTTCTTCCACACTAATTCAAATTTCATTAAAAAAAAAAGAGAAAAGGGTAAAGGCCCCCGAGGAAACATGTTTGGGCGACTAGAAAAAAGGAAGTGTGTTTTCTAGCCCGAACATCTACTAGGAAAAGTGAAAGGAAAAGCCCAAACCTTTTCGTCTTTTCCTAATCTTTCCTTCCCCCTTATCTAAAGAAAGCTGATCTCCATCGTCGTCACCATCTAAATTCTTCGACTCCTTCAGTTTAGGGAAAAACGAAGCATTTTTCGGTCACATTTCTTCTTTTTTTCCCCAAACGGCCATGGCGGGAACTGCAACCTTCAATGTCTCATCAGCTACTTCCATCTTCCGCTCTTCGTCTTCGCTTAAATTTTCTTCAAAGCCATTGCTTCATCCAATGCGTTTTTCTCCAAAAACGCCCTCTCCTCCCAGAATTTTCAGTACTTTTTTTCCCCTTTCCCGATTCATTATCTGTCTAATTTAAACCTTTTTAAAATACCCTTTTTTTAAAATAATGTATTTTAATTTGGTTGCAGGGATTTACGCTTTGTCTAGTAACGATATCAAAGTGGGTACAAACCTTGAAGTTGATGGAGCTCCTTGGCGAGTTTTAGGTGCTTTTGTTTTTCTGTTTATTTATGCAATTATTATTTACTACTTCGTTTAACTTGACTATAGCATTTGCTTTGTTATTAGTTACTAAGTAGTTTAATTTGCTGTATTTAGTCTTTCTGATATTAAGTTTTGGCTGTTGGATTGTCTCTTTCTAGAGTTTCTTCATGTGAAACCTGGAAAAGGGGCCGCATTTGTGAGGACCAAAATGCGCAATTACGTAACGGGAAACACTGTGGAGAAGACTTTTAGAGCTGGAAGTACGGTAATCTTTATTTGGCACTAAGCTGATGTAGCATTTGGCTTTACGCTTATACATTGCAACTTCAGCTTACACTATGCGGTAAATAGTGTTTAGAGGTTTAAAATATGCCGTGATGTTTCTTATGGAGCAACTTATTTCAATTTAAAAGATTTTGACCTTGTTCTGTTGAGGATAAGACTGGCATATTTTGGACTAGGGAGGGTCCTTGTCTTTGGTAGCATCTTGTCTTCTGCTGACATTGCTCCTTTGTTTCAATTCAATTACGATGCCTTTAGCAATACTTGCATTGTATGAATATGGTTTTTTTCCCCACATGCCTTCTCATATATACTTGTTTTTACAGATTGATGAGGCGAATGTTTTCAAGGAAACCAAGCAGTTCACATACAAAGATGGTTCCCAGTTTGTCTTCATGGACCTGGTATTCTTCGATATATTCGTATAATACAACTGATTAGATACCGTAGATAAACGAATGACATAGCTTATGCCTTTGTTATCAGTCTACTGAAAATTTGGGCAAATTTTGTAAGTTTATGTAGTCATTAGCAACAAGTTATCTTCTGCCTGATCAATAGTGAACTATCCTCTTTTTGATTCTTATAATGGAATTAGTTCATGCTCCTAGTACTAAGAAGATTCAATAACTATGCCCATTTAGTCTTTTCTCTTTAACAATTGTATTGAAATGTTATCTTATTTCTTTTCCCATGTAATATCGGTTTTATAATGATGTTTTAACTTCTCACAGAACACATATGAAGAAACCCGTCTAAACGAGGCAGATGTCGGGGACAAGACAAAGTGGCTGAAAGAGGGAATGGACTGCAATTTGCTCTTCTGGAATGGAAAGGTATTTTGTAATCTCTCTTAGTTCATGTATATCCTGTTCATTATTTGAATATTGAGGCTTTTGATATATATTATAGATGTATGCTCTTATTTGGAAACTGTGTTCAAGACAGTGCTGTTTAGCACTTATAAAGACCGAGCTAGCTACCTCCGGTAGATACTAAGCTGTGTTCCTGTAGCCATTGGCATTTTATATATTCTTATAACAACTTATCAGTTTCATATTCCTGTATGTTTGCTGGTCATGGCATCCAGTAATCAGTAGCAAAGATTAGCATTGATACCATGCACGGCTTGTTACTGCTGATGATGTTTATCTATCCGTACTTTCTTGTAGGTTATTGATTTTGAGCTCCCAATCACTGTTCAACTTACCGTAGTTGTTGTTGATCCCGGCCTCAAAGGTGACACAGCTTCAGGTAATATAATATGGCTTCTCTCTAAGGTCCTAACACCTAATCCATCGTGTTACTGGTCTAAATTGTGAATTTCGAACAACCTATAACTTAGTAAGATGCAAAGGGTGAGTAAAGCCCTAATGCCGTATCTTAAATTGAGAGTAATGTAGATATGTGCAGTTGAAGACCTCTAATAAGCTATATAAAACTGACTATTAATTGTTTTATTTATGAAATTCCTGAATATTAGTCCACCGCTTTTCCTTTAATGAATTTCCTTCAAACTGAAAACAAGAAAAGACTCTACATCTATCATGTGATAACCCTTATCTTTGCTGCCTTTTTTGATTCTTTTATTTTGATCTTTTTGCAAGTTGCAACATTTCTCTTTTAGCCTTCTTTGGCCTAATCACTTCGAGAAATAAAATTTTGACACAGGTGGATCCAAACCGGCAACTCTTGACACAGGCGCCGTTGTTAATGTTCCGCTATTCATTAATATAGGTGATCAAATATTGGTGGATACAAGAACGGGGCAATATATGAGCCGTGCATAAGTTTTGGTTTGGCAATATTTGTTTATATGAAATATCATTTAACAGTGCCAGATGGTTCTACCTTAAAAATTTATTAGAGGAATTTGCACCAGCCCAAGGTGGACTAATGTGCGGTTGCTGACAATAGTTTCCAAGTACAATTATATGGTTGTAGATTTTTTGTGCATTTAATATAAGCAGGAAACTGTACATCTATGGCCTGGCTGAGGGTTAAAACAACTTATCTGTTTCTTGATTTCTTTCATAATAATGATAATGACAATAAAAAAGATATCTGCGGTTGAATGGCAATCATAATTTCTAAAATTAGCATACAGGAAAGATCGTTTTTGAACAATCTTGCCATCATCTTCGTGGAATCCTATGTGGGACTATACCCTGCTTCAAGGCAGCACCGTAGACATTACATGCACCCAACAACCGGCCCTGTTGATTCAATTTCTTAACCAAGATGTCATAGGATGTTCTACTTGGGATTTTGCCATTTTCAAACATGGCAACCAAGACTACCAATGCCTCACGAATCTTTCCTTCCATACAAAGCGCTTGAATTACATTATTGAAGGTTATAGTCCTAGGAATGTACCCCATTCCAATCATTTGCTGCAAATGGTACAGAGCCTCCTCCATTTTCTTTCCTATACAAAGAGTTCGAATCACAAAGCTATAAGAACTACGGTCAATGATAGAAATCCGATTCCTCATTTTCTCGAACACGTGGTAGGCATCTTGAACCAGGTCTTCTTCTTCCCATGATTTCATGCATAAACCTCTAAGCAAAGTGCTCATCATCCTTTCTTCCACTTGAAAACCAATGCCCACCATTTCTTTATACACCCTTAGTGCTGCCCTTATTTTTCCCCATTTCAACAGCCCACTCAAGAAGGTGTTGTAGCTAATGCTATCAGGCATGCAATTTTTCTCTTTCATAAGCTTTAACACTCTAAAACCCTGGTGTGGCCTCCCTTCTTTACTATAGCCAGTGAATAGAGTGTTAAAAGTGACCACATTTGGTGCTAACCCCATAACCAGAGCCTGGTTGAGCAATTCCATTGCCTCATCTGATCTACCCACTTTACAAAAACCATCCATAATTGCTGTGTATGAATAGATGTCAGGTCTTACTGATTCTTTCTTCATATTCATCAACATATCATAAGCCTGCTCCACCTTCCCTACATAACACAATCCCTTTAACAAGCAATTGTATGTTTGGACAGTTGGCTTGCACCCAATTCTAACCATAGATTCAAAAACTTGAAAAGCATTCTTCAATTTGCCTCTTTTGCACAACGAATGAATGAGAATTGTAAATGTTATCACATTTGGACAATACGCATTTTCCATCATGTGGTGTAAAACACGTAGAGCTTCATCGAGGTCGTTTTTCTTGCACCAGCACCTAATGATGATGGAAAATGTCCAACAATTTGGTGCTAAAGCTAAACCAGATGATGCTGCTACATTGGAGAAGAGCTCCAAGGCTAGATCAGGCTCATTTGCTGTAACCAACGCCATTAACAGACCATTGAAATCAGCTAAGGTCCAATGGCCAGCATCCTTCTCCATGATGCTGAGAATTTCACCGGAGACTTTAAAGGGTATTGCTTTGATTTTATCCAGGAAATCTACAACCCGAATTCTACCAGTTCTCTCATCAAGATGCATGCTTCCTATGGAGCTTCTGTCGGCGGAAACGAGGCAGCCTGATGATGTTATGACGCTGGGATTTTTGGAAGGCACAGACACCATTGCAAGAACCCGAAGCTTGCGATGATGGATAATTTTGGGATCGCAGAAAATGGAAGGATTATGGGATACAGGAGATTCAAATTTATATAGAGAGGCCATGACAAAAATATATATATATAATGACAGAGAACAAGAGGGAGAAACGAAGATGGAGGGCAAAATCAGCTGGGTGGCAGAAAAGTGAGGAAACAGGGAAAAAGCTCCTTAATCCTTATCCAGAGCCGATTCATAAAGACTATCCTAAACTTCACGAGACTGCAAATATATATATATATATAAAGCTTTTGATAGCTAAAAATGAGATAAAAATACTTTTAACTTACAATGATTTGACGTAAAATTGTTAAAAGTGTTTAATTTAATATATTGAAAAAAATTGTATAAAATAAAAATTTAAATACTTTTACCTTTAAAAATTATGTTTGAACTGAAAAAATTATAATTTTTAAAAAATTTTTTAACTTGAGTTTTTAATTTATAAATTTAATAATAAATATTAATTTTTATTAATTTAATAATATTATTAAAAAAATCATAACTTTTAATCCGAAAAAGTCATAGCAACACGGCCTTAAGATGGAGCGTTTTGGTTAGGCTTAAGTAAATGTTAATGTCATTGTAAAATTATACTTTAGAGTATTTTAATTTAAGCAGTTTAAATTGTACTTACGTAAGTAATTAAAGTAACCCCTGTTATTTATTTATTTATTTATTTGTTTTTGTTATTATTATTATTATTATTATTATTCCTAAATAAATTTTTAACCCAATCGCGTGGAACATAAGCTTTGGCGTCGATTGAATTCTGAATTTTGTAGAACTTCTTCCGTTTTTTGATTTCAGATTTCTTTCGAGTTGGTTACTGTATTTTCTTTCTTTGTTCCTCTCGGAGTTTGCCTATTTTTCTCGGAGGGAGATGCGTCTATTCAACGAAGCTCCTTTTCGGAATCTCATTTCCACCCTCTAAACTACCTCTTTTGGTTTTCTTTTTCAATTTCCTCATCTTAATCTTCGAAACAAACAAAAGGAAAAGAAAATTATCATTATTATTAGTTAGATGGAGATGGATAGAAATGCAATTACGACGGCGATTTTATTGTTTTTAATTGTTGTCGATGTTTCCAATGCTTCTTCGTCGTTTTGGAAGCTTCGATACTTAGCCGATGAATCTCCTTCAAAGAAGGACACCACTGATGCAACGCCGCCTGTAATTTCCCTTTCGTTCTACCTTATCTATCTCTATCATTTATTATTTTATTTACTACTTTCGTTTTTTTTTTTTATTCGTCAAGCATTTAGTTTGTTTATTGTTGGGATTTTAGAGCTCTCCTTTGCCCAATCCTTTATCGGGTTCGGGCGCCAAGATATCGGATTCTAAACGTGATAATTCAACGAAATTGGATCCGAATTCGTCGAGTGAAGCGGATTCTGTGACTCCACCTCCAGATGACAAGAAAGATCCAACACCAACGGGTAAACCCGAGAAGGTGAGTCCGTCTCCTCAAAAGGAAAAAGATAACGGAAACAATTCAAATTTAACTTCAAATTCGAAGGATGATAAGACAATGGAGGAAAATGAGGAGAAGAAAAAGAATGTAGATATTGGAAAGAATCCAAATAGTACGGACACTGAGAAGGGAGCTCATACAAAGGAGGATAAGAAAAGGAAGACGAAGAAGAAGTCAAATGCGGATGAAAATGATTCCAAGTCAGGGGTTGCTGAAACATGTGATGGCGTAGATAGTAGATGCGAAGACCGAAACTCGTTGACTGCCTGCATTAAGGATTTTGGAACTGGTAATTCATATTGATCTTTAAGGTTTTTTTTTTTTTCTTTTTTTGAATTGGTTGTTAGGGTGGTTGGGTGGAATTCTAAGGAATAAAAGGTGATTTGATGCTTAGATGGATAAATGAACTAATGATTTGTGCTGTTGCCTTTATTAGAGAAATAACATGCTTATAGAAGTGGAATTGAGTATGCATTACTTGCGTACTTGAGTAATTATGTGCATGAAACTCATCAATTATTTGTTCTTAATTCTGTCAATTGGAGCAATAATACACCGAGGCTAGTTGCATTTTAGAAAATGGTTGAAAAAGTGGAGTTATGAACTGTTCGTAACTAAAAAAAATTGTTTCATAACTGTGTAACAATGCAGGGGTATGGCGAGTGTATCCATGGACAAATTATTAAATCTGCATCTGGCTATGCCGTCCATGAACAAATTGTTGAATCTGATCCTTAAGTGCTGCTATCCCATGTCTCTTAACTCCGGGCTTTTGCTGTAGCCTTGTATTGGGTTGATTCTTTAAGTTTGGACTTTTATTGTGGGCAATTGGGCGAGTGCTTAGTCTAAGTCAACTACTGGAATAGATTATATGTAGAATTACAACCGAAGTAATTGTTTCTGTTGTAATCATTTAAATTGTTGAAAATCAACTGCTAATTTAAACGTTAAAGAACAATCAAATTGAGAAGAAAAAAGAAAATCTCTGTGTTCTATTACAAAGGCTATCAACACTTTTCCCTGGGAAACAAAGTCCAATTAGGCCTTGTAGCTAGTAGATAGGAGCCCAGGATTGAGCTAGTTCTATCTGTTCTTTTCTTTTTTCCCCTTGTCCTGGATTTAAAATAGAAGAAACTGGAGGCAAAGATGATAATATCTTCTGCAAATCATGGATGGCAAGAGGAAATAACTTTCCTTTTGTTTTCCTTCGAAGTTATTGCTGTAAGGTACTCTCTATTTTAGTTTGTCGGTGTAATGTTCTACCGCTAGAGATTATCTATATGCTCTGAGGGTTTCATTCATTTTTAAAAGCATAGCAATATATCAGGGGAAGGAATTTGGAGGCCAATACATTCATGGGAAAGTTACTATTTCTTAATTCTGTGTGCTTCATCAGCGTGATACCCATTCTATTTTCTTTCTTAGTTTGTGAAAAATCAGGGATACAGTGAACATGTCTTTATGACATGTTGATTGATGGCAATAGAGAATCCATATAGTAGCATAGTGATCGATACATCTTAATTCTTACACTTCCTGATGGGAGAGTAATTAATTTGATTTCCTTTTTTCTTTCCAGGGTCCACAAAACTGGTTGTTCTGGTCCATAATAGCGGAGAAAAACTATTGAAAGTCAGTCTTGCTGGCCCTTCTGGGGATTCTCTTCACAAGGGACTTAGAGTACCAAAACATGGTACTGAAAGGGTATTGTCTTTTCTCTGTTTTCTGCTTAGTCATTTTCCTCATTATCTTTGGAATTTATGAGACCTGTTTTATGGAGGAATAAGATTCAGAATATAAAAGTTGAAGTTGCGTTTTCAAAAGTGGAAGTTCTAATCTCAACTAGGTTTCATTAATTCTTCTGGCTGTTAAACTAGGCGTGAAGTTTATCAACCGGTTATTGCTAGGAAGAGCCTAGGCTTGGCATAACAGATTCCCTCACTCCCCTTGTACTTCTTGAAATGTACACAGAAAGGTAAATTGTAGTGACAAGAAGTTGTTATCTTTAATCTGCCTAAAATTTAGGACTTTTGGTAATTCATTTCTGAGATAAGTGAATAAAGGAAAATGGAAAAAAAAAAAAAAAAGAAGGTGTTTGTTCTCTGCTGCATATTGGTGGATGTCAGGGACCCTTACTGTAGTGAATGATTAATTGATTACGTAGCTTGCTAGAAAGGACCTTGTTTAGCATTTTACCTAATATCAAATAGTAACAAGTGTAGAGGTCAAACCTAAATAAAAAGGCATAAGATAACCAACAAAACTTTCTCAATTGGTGTGGGTTAACTTCACTTAATAGTCCCCTTAGTTAGTAGGCCAATACTAGCAACTGAAACCAACAGGCCTCTTGTGAGTTATGTGAACAAGTGAACAACGAATAAGGGGCAATCAGCAAACAATGCAACAAATGAGGCAATAAACAAAATTTGGGTACCATGTTAAGCAACCTACTTAAAACCAGTAAGTAATGAATTGAGAGGCCAAACCTGAATGTCAATTCACATCAAATCTGAAGTTGATTTTAGATGACAGCAATTAACTGGCACTTACAGAGTTGAATGTTGTACTGTATTGTGTTCAGTAATTTCAGTTCATTGGGAATAAAGATGCACACTTTGACACTGAAAGATTTTCCAAAAAGTGTTCATGCTCGATACTTGTATTCCTTACCATGTTCTGATCTGTACCAAAATTAATGTGTGTATTTGCTGTTTTGTTTCAGATTAATATCTATTTGACTGTCAGCAAACCCAGTGAGCTAGTGTTGACTGCCGGAAATGGAGATTGTGTGCTTCATCTGAACCCTCTTGTATCCAAAGGAAACTTTTTCTCAAAGCTTCCTTCGTATGACAAGCTGTTGACTCCAGTAAATGGTGCGTACTTCTTGATTGTAGCAGTTGTAATTTTCGGAGGATCATGGGCTTGTTGCATGTTTAGGAAGAGGAGATGGCATGATGGCATACCTTACCAAGAGCTAGAAATGGGATTTCCTGAATCCATGGCAGCTACTGAAGTAGAAACAGCTGAAGGTTGGGACGAGGGTTGGGATGATGACTGGGATGAAGACAAGGCAGTGAAATCACCACTGGGACGAAATGTAGCGAGTATCTCAGCAAATGGCCTCACTGCTAGGTCTTCGAACAGAGATGGCTGGGAGAATGACTGGGACAGTTAAGTCTTTTGTGGTAAGAAAGTGAATCACCTGATGTCATCAGTGAGAAGAGAATGGATTGATAATACGAGGAACAAGTAACTTGATATAGAAATTGTCAGTTGGTCCATGCAGTTGCCATGTTAAACGATAGCAGTCATCATGGTGATAGGAAGTCCTCGAAAGAGTCCTGTAAGGCATCGTCTAGGGAGCTCAATACGTTTTTTTTGCCTTTGACAATGGGCGATGGCGCTGTTTGGTCGTGCCACTTTTGGTTTTTACTTAATGAAGTTCTCTTTATGTCACTCATTCTTTTTTTTTTTCCCTAAATTTCGGGGAGTTTGCGATCAATTCTTTTATTCTAGGGCATGAATGTGATAAGGGAGTTAGAAAATAATTACTGTTTATTGTATTTGTAGGGAGGATTACATTGCATTCTGGAAACTTCGCGAAATCAAATTTATTATCATTTTAATTCAAGTTCTTTCTCAAAATTGACTGCTGGGTAACAATGGGCAATGGTTACCATATTTGATTACGATCCTCCAAAGTGGAGACAATCGTGAATCTCAGGTTAGCCTGCATTGCCCGCGGACAGAGAGAACATAGCGTCTTTTTTCACACCCTCACCGCACCTACATCACCAGGGGCCTGCCCGGTAATATTTGACGAATATTTCACGTGGACGTCATTATAAAATCATATATAATTTAAATATATTTTTAAATTTTATATAATATAAATTATTAATATATTAAAATTAATATAAATATAAAATATTTTAAATATAGTTATAATATAATAAAATAAATACAGTACAAATATACAATTGATCAAGATGCATAGCTTAATGATTCATTGATGTGGG
>JAQSVH010000008.1:15732880-15744957 GCA_029448705.1 Adansonia digitata
AAAAAATAAACTAAACAAATCAAATTTATCATCGTTAATTCAAATTTCAAAAAACCACAAACTATCTTTTTAATTTTCAATTTTTTTCTTACCAAATCATTCCTAAAATTTAGGTTTCATAATAATATTTTTTTATATGTAATATAAATAATTTTAGACCAATTAAAACTTAAAACTTTTCTAAATAAAGTTATTTCAAATAATCTAAATAAATTAAATTGAAAAAAATACATTTAAAAAAGAATTTCGTATTGTAAGTTTGGTTATTTTTATTGCTACTCTATTTTGAACAATTATTCACAAATTTATTTAAAAATCTAATATCCTAAAATATTTATTTATACTTACAATCATATATTAATGTTACAATATAATAAATTTTTTTCTTAGAAAAAGAATTAAATGTTTGTCATTTAATAGTATGATATATGATATACAATGCTTTAATCACATATCATTTTGTTTTGGCTGTTTGAACTTTGGATAGTATTTATATTACCTTGAAATACTAAATTTAACGAGCAATCATTGCGGTTTTATTTAATTTTTATCAAATCATCTTAAATTTAAAACCGTATAGAGATAATAATATTTATCTCAATTAATTAGATAATAATTTATAATTATCTAATATACTAACAATAAATTTTATAAACTTTGGTATTGAAAAAAGAAATCATGGTAATAATTATTGTTTTTTTATATGGTTGAAGGATAAAAAAGCCAATCTACTAAGATTAATTAATTAGCCTATAACTATAAATTTTACTTTATTAATTGCTAAAATTAGATCGGTAATTTGCTAATAAGCAATATTAGAAAGAACAAAATTCCTTTCCTTGCGTTTTCACTTGATTTTTTTTTTTTTTTTAAATATTTTGGCCATTGTCTTTTACCAACAGATATAGAAGCCCGGCAGAACAGGTCCAGGATGAGCCCAAAATGAAGGAAGTTTTAATAATAATGATCAAAGACCGTCCATTCCCTTATGATCAAGATCAAGGGCTGTCTTTGAATGGTGATGACCATTTGTTTGTTCCGAATTTTCCAGAATCCCCCTTCCGTAAGTTTCTACCTTGATCTTTGACCCAGGCCGGTTCATATATGCCAAGCCAAACCAAAATAAAACACCCTCTCCTTGTCGGTTTTGGGTTATTTTTTTTCCTTTTTGGTTTTTTGTTTTTCCCAAAAACATGCTTGTAAAAATTGGAGGATAGGAAATTCCTCCAGGTCTCTTATCTTTCTTCGCTCTAAAGCTTATTCCATTTTGGCGGATGGAGAGCGAGCTGGTGGATTTGTTCGAGACCGCCAAGAAAGCGGCTGATTTGGCCTCCTCCGTTGCCGTTTCCTCCAACGGCCCCGAAGTTTCCAGATGCGTCGACGCCTTGAAGCTGCTCAAGGCTTTCCCCGTCACTTACGATATTCTTGTTTCTACTCAGGTTTTTCACTTTCTCCAAAATTAATATATATTTTTCATTTTTTTTTAATTCCGATGAATGACTAATCTCATATCTAGATTTTAAATTGTCTCTGAGTTTAGCCCTTTAAAAAAAAAATTGTTACTGTGGATTAGGAGGAAAATCAAATTCCTTTACTAAACATTACGTTATTTGGTTGATTGACAAATTAAGCTTTTCTCCTTTTAAATGAAGCAGAAAACATATATAAATATATATGTGTATGTACGCTTATTTATTATCTGTGCTAGCACTGCTGTTTATGAACGTTAGAAAAACTAGTTTAATTGATTTCCTTGTGTTTATTTAAGTATGAATAAACTGTATTAGATTAAAATAGTGGATTGCATGAATATTTTGATTTTGTAGACACCTAGAATTTTACAATTTGAAGTCTGATAATGCTGATTTTGGGATTCTTAGGGCAGTTAAATTGCACTGTTTCTTGTGCTAAATATAGGAATACTTGAATGTATTATGTTTTTACCAAAGTAAGGCTGCCCTCTTATATGTATGTATTAACTAGAAGGAATGGTATAGAAGCGGATGAATATGAAGTTAGGAGAAATAGGGTGTAGACAATATTTTCCAAACTTATGTTCTCTTGTTTCTCATATAATTAGTAGTAAATAGTTAAAAACTTTAATGTATGTTTTATGACTACCTCATTTACCATAACCTCAATCTGTTTGTTGGGTTAGTGGGAAAATATCCATCCATCACATTTTGTTTGTTCTCACTTTTCTTTCTTGTTTACAAAGGTTGGGAAAAGGCTTCGACCTCTCACAAAACATCCTAGGGAGAAGATTCATACTGTGGCATCTGACTTGCTTGAGTTATGGAAAAAAATTGTTATTGAAGAGACTACCAAGAATAAGAAAAATGGAACCACTAGTTCTGTCAAGGTTGAGAAAATTCAGAGTCCAAGGGATGTGAAGGTTGAAAAGCACTCCAATACAGAAACCATAAAGGTTGAGAGAGCATCTAAAGGCAATTCGACAAAGCCCGTCAAAGTTGAGAAGAAGGAAGCAAATGGAGATACTGCAATGGCTGAGAAGGCAGATTGGGGAGAGACTGGTAAGGTTGAAAAGATTTACAAGGATGAGAGACAAGCGCCAAATATAAAGAAACCATCACAGACACCTGTTGGTCCTCCCAAGCTATCGTCATTGGTCAAATCTAATGACCCTTTGCGTGACAAATTTCGGGAGATTCTTGTAGAGGCCTTGTCTAAAGTTCCCAGTGAGATTGATGAAGACATGTTGGATCAAGTGAACGCTTGTGATCCCATCCGGGTTGCTGTAACCGTAGAATCTGTGATGTTTGAGAAGATGGGTAAATCAAATGGCACCCACAAGTTTAAGTACAGATCTATAATGTTCAACATGAAGGATCCAAATAATCCAGATTTAAGGAGGAAGGTTCTTATGGGAGAAGTGAAGCCAGAAAGGCTTATTACTATGACCCCAGAGGAAATGGCCAGCGAGCAAAGGCAACGTGAAAATAAAGAAATAAAAGAAAAAGCTTTATTTGATTGTGAGCGTGGTTCTGCGGCAAAGGCCACGACAGATCAATTTAAGTGTGGTCGTTGCGGTCAACGGAAGACCACTTACTATCAAATGCAGACAAGGAGTGCAGATGAACCTATGACAACCTATGTAACGTGTGTAAACTGCAACAACCATTGGAAATTCTGTTAGTGGAATCTGAAGATCTGTCATTCATGCAGTGAAGATATATTGATCATCTTGGAAGCTTTCTGTTTATCTTGAGTTTGTGGTAACCTTAAAATAATCTTTCCTTCATCTTTTCCTGCTATAGGGACTTTGTAAGGAATAATTAGGTATTTGAGGGGTGATTGTGGAAAAATCATAACTCAGCTTCTTCACATCTTAGTTGTTTCCATACCTCCCACTCTTCCAGAAAACAACGGATGCGACTAGAGCCTTATGTTGGCTATTTATTTATGTCAGTCTCTGGTTGTGGAACTGTAGATGGCATTTCATGTGAAGCGCCTAATGGTTGATATTTTCGCCGTTTAACTCTTTAAGATGTATTCGTTTACAAAGGGTAGGGAAGATATGGTAGCTTTAGAAGTAGGGTTCTTAAATTTCTTAGTGTACCAACAACAATGCTTTTTAAGGCATGCTTTAATTTTTCCGATGCCGTTATTTTTATATCATTTTCATAATCTTTCTCCAACTTTTCATATATTTTGATGCAATTTTCATGATTATTTTTGATTCAATGTCATGGTCACCCTCGTACATCTATCTTAAACATCACTCATCTGGAAAGGTTGTGGAGCCCTAGTAATACCCAAGCAAGATTAAAAGAACAAGATTTTATAGTGAAAGGAGGAGCAATTTCCAACAAGATCAGTTACTATTATAATGAGATACTATATTATAGTATTTCCTTCCAAAAATGACACAGATATAAAGAAGGCTGAAGAAATAAAGGCAAAATCAAAAGCCCCTGGCCCTTCATCATTAAATCTCTCTAACAGCTTGAGAAGAATACGATGGGTTTGAACTCTGCAATGGGTTTTCGTCCTCCCAATCAGCAGCTTTTATTTCCTGAAGAAGAAGAAGATTGAACATATAGAAATCAGAAAGAAATTATGTGTGGATTTCAGTTTCACTTACTTTATAACCACTTACCAGTGATTGCACTTCATTAATCTTCTTCTCCCTCAGTGATTTTAATGGAGATATCCTCTGATTCAAAAAAAAAAAAAATCGACGTCAACTATGAATTGATCAAGTCTGACTGAAACGTGAGAATCTCGTTTTAATTTGTAAAAATATTAGGACATTGTTAAAAGTCTCCGAGGTTGGTTACCATGCTGTAAGATTTGAGCTCCTTTAATCTGAACAACCTATCAACTTCAATTTCGAGTTGTTTCTGAATCTTCCCCCTCTCTTCTATCTTCTTCATTTGCAAATGCAGCATAGCGTCCCTCTCTTTTAACATATTCTCCGTCTTCTCCTTATCCGACCTCAGCCGCTCCATCTTTTTCCTGACGGCGCTGAGCTCCTCCGCCAACGACGAATTCAAATCCAACGCCGCCTCCATCTTTTTGGTGGCCGTATTTGTGGCATACATGGTGATGGTAATGGGATGATGGTTCAGGTTCTCTTAGCTGGAATGGTGCACCCAAGATAGTTGTTTGGGCTTCAACACTACCACATTGTCAGTGATGGTGGCAGTATTTTTATTCATTGGGTGGAGAGATATGCGTCGGCTGAAACGAACGTGAGCCGTAGCCATTGTTAGAGATACGGGTTTTTGATTTGACAAGAGACAAGGCAAGTTAAGAGTGTTTGAATTTGAATAGGAAGCAGGAACGCTTAGCTATTGTCATTTGGACTAAGAACGTGTATTATTATGCATTTTATATAAATATATTTAAATATTTTTTATTTTTTATAAATTTAAAAAATTATAATTATATATTTATGTAAAAAAATATATATGTCATATAAAATATATAATATCGAACATAAATATTTAAAGTCGGAATAGGTGCTAATAGCTACAACTTTGTTAGGTAGGTAATAAAACAAAGAATAAATGGACTGAGCGATGAGCAGAGAAGTTGTTGAGATTCATTTAAGAGTTAGAATTTTTTTTTTATTTTTTCATTTCTTTTTAAAAAGCATCTAAGTAAACGTAAGACAAAATCATGAGAATGAGATGTATTCTGTCTTGGGTTTTGCAAATTAATGTATTTAGGAGTTAATAACATTGTATTAAATAATTAACATCTTCAATGGCAAGAGTGACAGACAAGAGATGCTGGTCAGCAAATGTTTTCCTCGCCATTTTCGTTTTTCAGGTTCAATCAAAATCATGATTGTTGTTTCAGTTGCTTAAAACGACTCCAACGATGCAATTATATTCATTAAACTGTAACATTATTTTGTTATAAACGTAGTATGACTATATCCTTGGGTTTTAGGAGTTCCATTCCCTTCTGCAACTACCACAAAATACCTATTTTCCTTGTCTGCATTAAGCCTTAAGAAGAAAGTTAATGGAGAACATGACTAACTACCAAAGGGAGTGCGGTCGCTTCAAATTTCAGTTATTTCCATTCACATAATGTACACCTTGATTATGTAATTTTTGAAGGGGGAAAAAAATAAAAATGACGGAAGAATGACTATCAAAATATATTTGATACATCTATCTCTATCTATGGAAGAAAGGGAGAAATGGATCAAGCACGGATACCTAAACCAATTCACAAGTAATCCATTGGAAGTTCCCATCATCATCTGCTTCCTTCATCTTTGAACGCGATTTCTGGCCGCTGGAAGCTTTCCAAGTTCTCGTCTGACCATCACTAAATCTCGCAGGTCCTTCGTCATCAGCATATTCTGTGTGCTCATCTAGGGAAATGCCGTAATTCAGAGCATCCCAGCAACCCTTGCATAAGCAGGTCACATATTTAACTAATGGCATAATTATTTAGGTTATAGATAAAAAGAAACATATTAGCATTCTAATGATGATATCAGCTTCTTGAACCATGCGAGATAACATATTAGACAACTTAGGGTGTCAAACCAAACACACATAGGATCAAATGACACAGACAACCAGATAGCATTAGGCATTTTCAAATGATGCCGAGAACTGAGCAGTCATTATTACTAAAGATCTCAAAAAAATTAGGAAGATCCATAGATCTAGTGCCCACATATTGGTATACGCATAGTAATCATGCAAGATGTATGTAGTCATATAGATATGCCACAATATACGTCCAAAAATTAGAAAAGTTGTATCTTGTCAACCAGACTGAGGAAAGTTGCTTGTTTGCCACAATACAAGCTTCTTAGTTATAATTGCAGAACGCAGGGGCTAGATTAAGCTTTATTCCAACTGCCTCTACGTGGAAATCTTGCAAACATGGGCCTAAAAGGTATACATCCCTATATGAGTGCCAGCACATATGTTCGAAAAGAAACAAAGGGAAACGTCACCACTGGGTCCGAAAAGGAAATTCCCAAGCCACTTCTTTAAAATAAAGCATTCAGTGTGAAGATAACTTTGTCGGCTTATGAGCAACTATGCATGAAGATGCAGCTTCATGAGCAACTACTCTGTCAGCTATAACTTTCCAGCACATCCTCAACAAGCAAAGCATAAGTGCTCACCTTGGAATCATAATCCGGTTATGTCAGTAAAAACTACTGATAATCTGCATTCTTCTATAACTTGATATTACCTATATTAAAAGAAAAAAAAGAGCAGAAAGACTACCAACTTGATGGAATGATCGATATCCCAAAAGAGTAAATTCAACGGCCCCTGAATTAATGTCAAAAGTGTAGCCCTGCACCTATAATTATGTGAGATACAATGATATATATATATACACACACACACACACACACAAAAAATGAAGCTATGGAAATAAGCTGAGAATTTCTAGTGCATAAAGTATGTATTCACCCCTTCAATGTTTCGATATCTTGGTGTTAAAACTTTGTATCCTACCCAACAAGCATCAGACATTAAGCTCTCAAATATAAGATCTAAGGTATAGAATGATGAAAAAGAAAATTCCTATTAACCATAACAAAGGGCAAATTTTGATACCTTCAGCTTCACTCATAACCAATAAGCCATGGAAAAATAAGAATCATCAACAATCACTTTGTGCAAACTTTCAAATTCAGCGAAAAAGAAAACCAGTCGACTCTAAGACATTGAAAGATTTCTAGTTTTCTGTTTAATTTCCATAGATGACTGAGCCATGACATTGCTCAACAATCAATGGCTGCAATCCACAAGAACTGCTCTCTAAATCGCATTTCAAGATTTAAGTTCTAAAACACCTAATAGTTGTAAGATGAAACAGTACAACACCTCAAACGAACAACCAGTTGTCATCTGTGCATCATAGGACCCATCAAAGACTTAGCAAAATTTGCATAAAAGCACTCTATTATATACAAGAAAACTTTCATTAATGATGTGGGAAGAATAATCAACAAGTTATAGATAAAAAAATAATGAGATTTACATCCAAACGGTGGAAGCGAGGACAGGTAAGGAATAAGACCTACCAGAGTCTCAAGGCTAGTCATTTTAAAATCATTATCCATCACTCTCTCATCTTCAACAAGCACATCACCAACCTTTGAAAGCAAAAATGAAAATACTTACCATCTGAGAAAGAAAACTGTTGTGAAGAAAATTACGGGCAAGGAAGGTAATTGGAAATAGTGCTGAAGCAAACATAATCCTTGAAAAGTCAACTTAATGGAGACATCAGTGATCAGACATCAAACAGAGAGTGGAAAGTGATTAGCAGTACTTAAATGCAAATGCACAAAAAATGCTGATCCATTACCTTGTCGACATCTTGTAGAAGAAACCTTTCGGATTCCCCAGCAAGTAAGCTTGGCCTTACCTCCATAACCAATACCAGCCACTGAAAATGAACAATACAAATATGTAGTAACAACTTGCCCAACTAACCCAGCTTCACTTTTGGTTGTAACTTTGCAGCATACCTTCGTTTAGTCAAAGTTGCTATAAATCAACAAGAAAAATTATAGTTGTTTAAAACTAAACAAATGGCCAGAATGCAAAACATGGGCTAAGTTCTAACATATTTGCTCGATTATAGAAATAAAATAAAACATTTAGGTATTCAAAAGTTAAAATTTTACAAATTTCAGCACTTATTTATTCAAGAAAACATTTTGCTTTATACTTATGGATTCAAAACGAACTCAGCCGTAAGGAGTTGCACCCCCCTCCCCCCCCCCCCCCCGGGAAAAGGAAAAAAACCACAGCCGTACCGACACTGGTAGAAATGAAATATTTCATGGACAATGCAAAATTCCATATTCAGCTGCAAATTGGCAATAACACAATAACATGGTTGGCCGATAATAATAATAATAATAATAGTGTGAAAGAAGTACTGCCTGAAGTAGCATCCACCCATAATTGAGACACAAAGCCTAAGCTTTGAGCAGATTGGATGCTTATCACTTGCTTTGACCTTTCATCATTTGCCTCCTCCTTTTCATCATAACCAATTCATCCCCACTTTTTCCACCCCTTCCCTTCTCGCCCTTCAACTCCTTTTCACCAATTTTCTCCAAGCTAGCATCGCTGCGACGTCGTTGGAGTCCCATTCATTGTCCCCTTTGTCTTCAAACTCCAACTGGCCATATCCCTCTCCCTCTGAGCCTGACCTTGGAGATGGCATTGCTTTCATGCTGCATCCAACAAGCTGTAGTCTGCCATTATTTGTGATAATTGGTAAGTGGATACCTCGAATTTGTGAGTTATTTAGCGTTGAGTTTCCAAGTTTGATCAGGGAAAAGTGGAGGGGCCTCCAGGGGATGCAGTTGGACATGCTTATAATACTCCAAGGTTCAAGCTTTATCATCACAGCTGTGCCGATTTCAAACTAAGAGGCACACTCACTTCGATGCCGCTGCTGATTAGTAGGTATTGACTACCATTACCAAGAATTTCCTCCAATTCTTTCGCATCTGAAAGAAAAGTGATCTTCAGTATCAGGCTTTATAAATGAACTCCCCACGCTGTATCGAAGTGCACTTTTTTTTTCTGTTAAATTACATAAATAATTATTTGGAATTTTTAGTTGATCGTCTAAGTATGAATAATAATATGATTTATTTATCTACATCGCAAGCATTTATTTGAATTGTAATAGAAATGTGATATTATTTCTATCTTTATTTCTTAACCCGAAAGATGAATATACTAGCAAATGGAAGGAAAGAACAACGGACAACCTTAACTGCTTAAATATAAGGCCATCATTGTCTTTTTCTATGATCAAGGGGCCTGGTGTGGTGGCTGTTAAAGTTATCACCTTTCTGCTAACTGGGAAGCGGAAAGCCAACTGTGGCTGTTTATATCCACATAAATCTTGCTCAACCGATAAAACTATGTAAGACACGTGGAAAAGGACCAGCCTCTGGTCCATCTGTTGACGCTTCACTTTTCAACTTGTGAAAAAACAGACAGAGCTAAAAGCGTAAGAGTTCACCCTTGCGAAAAACCAGCATGGCTTCCCTGCTTTGTCCAACTCCAGCAACAGTTCAGCAGAATCATAGAATTCTTTGCTTCTCTCCTCTAAGGTCTATTTCCCAAGTCAATCATTTTTCTCTAACAGAACGTCTCAAAGGTAACCCAGGAAGGTGCAGCGCATTTTTTGGCAGGATCCCTGATGATTTGTTGGAGCAGTCTTTGTCTCAATTCCCTGTAATCAAATCAGGATTTGTTAGGTTTGAAACGCTTACTGGGGAATTAACCGAGGTGCAGAAATGGGGTTTCATTATTTTCGCGGGGCTTGCATGGATTTACTTGACTGCAAGGCCGGGTGTTCTTATAGGTGCCATTGATGCGTACCTTCTTGCTCCTCTGCAAATAGGATTGGACAGCTTGACTGGTCGGAGGAGCTTGAAGAGGAGTGATTTTTTGGTTGGGGATAAGCTAGGAGAAGGGTCTTTTGGTATTGTTTATTCCGGTGTGATCGTTCCCAAGAATGTCTCTGTCGAAGAAAGAGTGCCAAAAAGGGGAAGAAAAACGCTGGACTTGGATGGTAGATTTAAAGAAAAGGTCATTCTCAAAAAGGTAACTAACTGATCCTTTACAATGAACCAGTCTGATGATCATATTTGTGCTTTTATTTTGCTTGTAGATTGAGAAGTCCTTTTCATGCACTTTGGAATATATATAACTTTGATGCTTTTTACTCAAAGAAAAAAAAATTGTTATTCTTGGGAATCTGCAGGTTAAAGTTGGTGTGCAAGGGGCCGAAGAATGTGGAGATTATGAGGAATGGTTTAATTACAGGCTTTCAAGAGCAGCTCCCGAGACATGTGCTGAGTTCCTCGGAAGTTTTGTTGCTGATAAAACAAATTCACAATTCATAAAGGGTGGGAAGTGGCTTGTTTGGAAATTTGAGGTACTTTACCTGTTTAATTGTATGCAGATTGTTGAACAGTTACCAGTTTATGCAAGGACTCTTCGTCTCAACTCAGCATTAATTATAGAGATGTCCATGTGACAGGGAGACCGCACACTTGCTGATTACATGAAAGATCGCCGTTTCCCTTTAAACATAGAGTCTGTCATGTTTGGACGTGTACTGCAAGGAGCAGAATCCGTTAAACGAAATGCATTAATCATCAAGCAAATAATGCGCCAGATTATTACTTCGCTTAAGAAAATTCACGACACAGGTATTGTTCACCGTGATGTAAAGCCGGCCAACTTAGTGGTGACAAAACGCGGACAGATTAAACTCATAGATTTCGGGGCTGCAACAGACCTTCGCATTGGGAAAAACTATGTACCTAACCGTGGGCTGCTTGATCCTGACTATTGTCCCCCAGAGCTATATGTCCTACCAGAGGAAACACCAAGTCCACCACCAGAGCCAATTGCTGCTCTTCTTTCTCCGATTTTGTGGCAGGTACAAGAATCTAATCCTCAGTTGTTTCTTTGTGAATGTAGCATAATTCTAATGCTTCTAGGAGCTGCATATGTTTGTACCATCGCTAATAAGTGGAGATTGTAATCATTGTTGCAGCTGAACAGTCCTGATCTATTTGATATGTATTCCGCTGGCGTTGTGCTCCTACAAATGGCAATTCCTTCCCTAAGATCAACGGCATACTTAAAGAACTTTAATTCAGAACTGAAAGCAGTGCAATATGACTTGAACAAATGGAGAGAGAAGACCCGGTTAAGGCCTGATTTTACAATTTTGGATCTCGACTCTGGTAGAGGATGGGACCTGGCGACAAAGCTGATATCAGAAAGAGGTTTCCTTAGAAGGGGGCGTTTATCAGCTGCTGCTGCTCTGAGGCATCCTTATTTTTTGTTGGGTGGTGACCAGGCAGCTGCTGTTCTTTCAAAATTCAGCCCTAAGTAGGGTAATGTACTGCTGGCGGAGTGAGTAAATCTTTTCCCTTTTTGAGATCTTTCATTATTATTTCTTTTTTAGTCCTTGCCAGCCTTTTCCTCAAGTTGCTTAATGTACGAAAGATGTACTTACACATTCAATTTACCCTGGCAGCAATTAGAGTTACATTATTGATATAAATTTTATTAGCTGATTTGAAGTCATAAGTTACACATTTTCATTTTCAAAGCTGAAAGTTCTTTTTTTCTCATCTTGATTTGCAGTAGCTTGTTCTAGTTTTTGAACGGTTTCTTGCTCAGTCATTGCCAAAATATGGTTATTTTGGGCTTGACACTTACCAATTGTATTTGAACATCCGAGTAACATATTATCCAATATAACTTGGGGCATTGTTACACAAAGCAATGCAATGTATCATAAAGCAGTTTTGGCATCATTTGGGCATAAAGTAGTAGTAATTATCAACTAAGAGCCTGATAATCTATGTGAGAGAGAATTTTCTGCAGGAAAGTGAATTATATCTCTTGCTAAAAAGTTAGCAATTAGAATGGTGACAGCAAAAGAAATTTGAAATTAACAACCTAACTGGCAAGCTGAAATAGGGAAGAGAAGGACATGAAATCTAAAAATTGTGGTTCTACCATGCTTGCTCTGAATCCATACAAAATTACCATGAATGCATG
>JAQSVH010000008.1:15745057-15756580 GCA_029448705.1 Adansonia digitata
GAGAAGGACATGAAATCTAAAAATTGTGGTTCTACCATGCTTGCTCTGAATCCATACAAAATTACCATGAATGCATGGCATCATCTGGGGAAAGAAGGGAACAACTATACTAACAGCTAGAGCTTACAGACACGATGTCTTTAGTCCCAGATTTGCATTGATTAATCTAAATTGGTAGAGAGGTAAGGACAGAAAACGGGAAGATGAAGAACCGTTGTATGATAACAATGTTGTATCTATGTCAACAGCAGGTATTTGTTTCCGAGCACTGATCTACATGGACCAATATGCAGATAAGAAACGGTTATAACAGTTTGCTGATAGAGATTGAAAGTTTTGAAGGAAATAAGTAGTGTGTGATTAGCTGATATGATCTGATAATCATTTCATGGAGGCCACATCTGACATATTACATCTCCCAAAAGATCTTATTTGTTCACCGTTCTCTACTTCATTTCTCATTTGGCATGTATAATAACCAATTGTTATATATATATATAATAACTATCATAAGTTTGTTTGATCTTTGTCCTAGAAGGACCTTCATCCATAAACAGTTTTACAGGTCATCATGGTAGAGGAATGTCTCCAAAGCATTTTTCTTCTTGCAACCCCAACGGCATTTCCAAGAACACATGGAATTAAAGATTGCTAGTCTTGTCGAATGAAGGGATATTATGTTGGATGTTGAAGGAGACTTTGCAAGGACAATTGCATAGCCATCGTCCATGTAGTCCGTCCCATCAGGGAACAGCTGCCACAGGAGGCTCCCAGCCCCGTTCCCTCCTTTCTTTGTCGAGTTCAAAAGCGTCTTATACACTGTGCTAATAAGGGTATCTCGGAATGATGAGTTGTAGCCAGGGTCTTTCGTGGATACACCAAACTCAGAGAAGAGAACAGGCATTCCTAGATATTTCTCAGCATCTTCTATGTGGGCTTCCATCCATGATGTTGTGAATTGGAGATGAGCATCAGAAATTTGTTGTGAAATCCTTCAAAAATTAATTAAATCATCTATTAAGAAGTTTCCATACGCATAACATGGAGAAGAGTAGACGAATAAGCATAAGCGCAAATGCACATTTTGATGAAGATACAGAGAGTGAGACATGGATATGCTGCAGTTTAATGCGTCATTGATGCTAACATGCTTGATGTTTACTACAGTTCCAGAGCTGTGTGATAGCTTTTACCAGGAATCGGCATAAATGTGAACAGATGCAAAATCAACACCAAGAGCCTGATGGTTTCTTATAAAGTCAGTTCCAACTTGAGTTGCATATGAATTCGGGTTGAACTGAGTCCTTGCAGGTGCTGAGGGGCCATAAAATCCTTCTAATCCAATTTCAACCAAGTGTTTTGAATCAAGGCTCTTCACGTAAGCTACCATTTCTGCTATCCACGTCTAAAAGAAAATAAAAATACTAGAATTTAGAGGCTCCTGGATGTATTTATAGTGATTGAGAGAATATATATGATCATATGCAAACCTAATTTTCTTTTTCGCTAGTTTTGCGAAGAAAACCAAACCTGCAATGTAGCCCCAGAGGGATCTGAGGTGCATCGTGGTTCGTTCATCAGTTCCCAAGCAAAAATTGTAGGGTCATCCTTGTAAGTTATGTTTGTGAATGTATTGACTCTATTTAGCACTGCCTGCATTGCCAAAAAAAAAAAAAATAATGATAATAACAATAACAGAGATAAACAGAAGTTTAATTACTGTAGTAGGAATTTGTAACATGATGATGTAATGTGCACTCAATGAGTTCCACTTTGCCAAGCCATTGAGAACAGAGTTGGTCAGCAAATTCAACAACCAAAACTTTAACATATAGTTGAAAAGAACTTACCTTAACATGGGACTTGTAGTAACTTCTAAGAGTTGGATTAGAGAAGAATTCATCGTCGGAAGTCAAGTTGAGGCCGGCAGCCTTCCCCCACTTGACGTATTGTGCCTTGCCACCATATGCATCCCAGTTATTAACCAACGACAGTATGAGCCTGATCTTGTACTTCTTTGCTTCACTCACCACAAAATCCAAGGCCTGCACTAATTTTCAAACAAAATTACATTATCTGATTCTGATGAATGCAGCCCGTATGCCACTAGTTCAAAGTCAAAATTTGTACACCAAACTTTATAAAAATTTAAAACAGCAATATCAACAACATTCAGAATAAAATTAGTACCTTGAATACTTCCTCATCATAAACTGATGGAGACTTCTGAAGAGCTCGCCATTGGCCATCATTAAAAGCCCAAGTCCTGCAAACAGTTAGTCCTACTGAAGATGCTTGTTGGAACAATTCAGAGACTTTTCCTCTTGTAGATTGATCCGCAGCGAATACCATTAGCCAGTAGGTATTGAATCCATTGACATAGAAAGGTTGACCATTAAGAATAAACTGGTTGCCCTTCTTCGCCACCATTTGCCAGTCATCATCTTCCAGCTCTTCCACGTCATATATCCTGAACATAGTAAATCATGTATACGTTATTGCAACTATTGAAGCTTGAACATTACAAAATTTTTAATAAAAAAATGTATGCTCTTCTGTTTTTAACCCTTGCCTTGTGCTAATATGTGGTGAATGATCGAGAACTTCCTCCATCATGGTTTCAATCTGCTCATTCCCATTGAAACCAAAGACATTGTTTCCCAAATTTTCAAAGAAAAAAGCCAATGAAAGAATGAAGCATATCTTCCAAGTATCCATGGCACTGAAAACTGACCCAAAAGCTGAATTTTGCATCTTCCTTCTGAGGACAACATATTTATACATGGATGTTAACGTGTATCCAAATATAATACTAATATTTATTCTTAATGGATGCCTGAAATTATGAAACAAGAAGAGTATTGAAGAGGGGATGATAATTCTAGCTTTGACGCTAAGAAAAAATAAATTCTTGCTCTGGTATGCCATTTCCCTTTGAAATGCAGAGAGGGTAAAGTCACCTCCACAGGGTGATGATGGCCGACGGGGATGGGGGTAGACACTAGGGCTAGGGCCTAGGCTAAAACTGAATGTGCAGTAAAAGGCAATGTCTATAGCAATATACGTCACTCACAGTCACAGCTCACTACCATCCCAGGTTATATTTCGAAGTGGGTCCCAGACTTGAGAGTTCAGAGTCCTACAATAAAGTGAATAAATATCATTGAAGTTCTCGGGGTTCAACGCTATCCATCAATAGAACTTGCGTTGTACTTGCATTGGCATTTGCATTGCTGCACTTCGAATGTATATATATATATATATATATATATATAATAAAAGCAAGCAAGCAAGAAGGAACAAAGAAAGAATTCGGCACTCTGTGCATGCAAAAATGAGAAGGTTGTTGCAGGAGAGAGGAGAGAAACAATAATCAAGAAATACGAAGAAATAAATGAGACACAGCAGTGGGGGACCAGTGATTGATAACAGGATCAGTCGTTTTCACCATTTTCACTCATTGCACTACAGCAGAGAGCAGGTAACAAAAACCCCAAGGAAGGAAGGATTGGTTTTCAATTTTTTGAGTTTCAAAGGAAAATAGAAAACAGTGGTAGTAGGAAGAATGAATGCGTGTTTTATAAGTTGCTTTTATTAGAATAATAATGTAGCAAATATGAAATGTTAAACTAAGCCAAGTCTATACCCAAATTAAATATTCAAATGCTCGGAATGATGATTAGAATCCAAATAATTCAAATGTCAAGTTAGAAGTGTCTCAAAACCCGAATAACAAAAAAAATTTGTTAACTCAAACTCAACTCATTGGATTCAAAAGCTTATGTTATTACGTCAAATATAATATTTTAATATTTTATAATTAAATTTAAATATAAAATATTTTTATTGATTATATAGTAATTTGAATCAAGTTAATTACAGAAATCTGCCTCAAATCTAATATTTTACTAAGATTCATGTTCTTGAAGCAAAATATTTATTATAAAGTACTAGCAAACAAGTTTATGTTGTATCATTCAAAATTTTCCAAATCTTTTTCAGCTGCCCCTCAATTGATCATGGTCATGCCCCAACGCCAAGGTGAGGGGTTCTCTCCCAAGTTGCCATGCCCATTTGTCAGCCATAGTCATAGTCAAGAAAGAAAGTTCCAAGTTCAGACGCTACAAAGCTGTAATGATCAAACCAAAGAGTGAAACTTCGGTTGCTTGATAATCACCCCTACCCCAGTACTGCGCTGGATATTGTCCATTTTCATTCTTGTATAAAATTTTTACGACCCCAACATGAATTTAACACAAAATGCCTCATATAGCTTCATAACTTGGCAACAAAAGGCACAACGCTCATAACTATAATCCCCGCCTTGCACAATGTTCAAAACCAAGCATTAAGTAAGCAGTTTAGGACTAGACACTTCTGATACATTACTCATGCCACTTCAACATTGAACAAAATACTGAGTTTCACACAAGTTACAAAGTGCACAATATATTAAAAGGAATGTCCACATAATTCAATCCTCCCATATGCAAAGCATAAAACACAATTGACAAGTTCCCTTTTTTAGGAAAACACCGCCTACCTTCCCAAAAGAAAACATAAAAAGGGCTAACACATTTGACAGCATACAAAAGCCAATAGATATTACACACTGATCACCATCATCCCATGGCATACTTCTGGGTCCAGCTGCGTGCAGTGGCTTCATATTTGGCCCGATCAGTCTTATACATGTGAGCGATCTCCGGAACAAGAGGGTCATCAGGGTTTGGATCAGTCAGCAATGAGCAGATTGAGAGCAGAACCTGATTTGTTCATGAGTTAGTTTTTCTACAATGTTTTCCTATTTTAAGACAAGTTCTATTGATTTTGACCAAAATTACTTAAATTCCAATAAGCAACGGCAGAAGTCAATGCACGGAAGGACTAGTAATAATAATATAATGGTTCATCATCGAAAGCGGCTTAAGTTGGTGCATATTCCCAATGAGACTTGATCAAGGATGGTCAATATGTTCTGATATCAATCATCATTCAATTTCTATAAATAAAATTGAACTCAGAAAGTTAAAGTATTGATTGCTCAAATTTTGCAAATGCAAACCAATAGACACTCATTTTACCCACTGAAGATTGAAATCAATTCAACAATGCCATATTCTTTATCCTCTCAGAGAAAATTTTCTGTAACCATGCATGACAGAAATGCATGCCATAGCCAGCCAAAACTGAGATTCTGGACATATACTTTACTAGAATTACCACAATATTAGCAGGAGTAAGGTCAAACCTTGGAAATGGTTAGTGCTGGGCTCCATTGTTCTTTTAGGATATCAAGACAAATGCTCCCGTTGCTGTTGATGTTTGGATGGAAGACCTTGGTCCTAAATGCAACCTAAACAACAGAGCAGCATTACCCATGAAACAAGTATACATCAGTCAAGCAACCCTTCACACATTCACAAACATTGCAGGTGAAGTGAATTACCTTAGGAGGCTTGAAAGGATAATCTGGAGGAAAATGAATAGTAACTAAAAATACACCTCCTGCGTAAGGGCTATCAGAGGGGCCCATGATTGTTGCTTGCCAATGAAACATGTCTTCCGCTACAGGACCTATTGCAAACAATGCAAGCATCCAAAGGTTACTAAATGACATCCATTGACGCACATGACTGTAATCTTCTTCCCTTCGTTGACTAAATGGAAAGAGAGAATGTATGCTCACCTTACAAAACCATACACGCAGGTAAGATTCACAAGTCTATGCTCAAATAATAATAAGCAAAAATGGAAATGAATCAAAATCCACAACCATAGTGAGGGCTTAAATACCACTTAACCATACCCAACAAGTCAACAGAAGCTTCTCTTTTTACCAGATAGAAAGAAACAAGAAAGTGCGATCCTGATCAAGTAATTCTAATATGAAAACAACTGAAAAGCCTCTCAATCGCATCAACGTAGAGGTGGAAGAAGAAGAGGCTAGATGCAGAAACACCTAATGAAAGTTAAGGTCTAACGAATGGTAGCTGAAACTTTGTTCATGATAAAAAGTTTTCAGCAATAAGCAGCCAGAATAGATAAAAGCAAACTATGGTATGCAAATATATAAGTATAAAGCCAAATACACATAATCTTGTTTGGAATTTAATCGCTTTCATTCACATGCTAAAACAAAGCACGCAATTGAAAACAATGAAAAGGAAGCCTGAGCAACATAAACAATGAAATAAGAGGAATCCGAAGATGAAATATTACCAGCGCTGCAAGAAGTGGGTGGATCTTTCTGCAAATCCTTCAGTTCCTTCAAAATCCGCTTTGAAGCCATGACGCTTTAAAAGAGCGGCACACAGCACAACCCAACACAAGATTTCTATCTGAACAGGAAGCTGAATAAAAACATAGCAAAAACCCATCTCAAAAATGACTATATACGGCGCCCGCAACCACGGGGAAAAAAAAAGCTTGAGGAAAGATATAAAGGAAAATACCTTTGAAGCAAAAGAAGAGACGAGGCGGAAATTGCAAGTAAAAGAGAGAGAAAACGGGGGGGTTTCAGATCAAAGAATCGAACTTTGAAGCAGATAGAGATAGATCCCTCTCCTCTTCTCCTCTACAATCGCTTCTTCTCCGCTTGCAAATCGCAATCCCTTGATTTTGCACTTCAAACTCAGAAAGAGAAATTAAAATTGGGGTTTCCAGAATTTATCCTAACACGCATGTCAGAGACACGTCCCCACTCAAGCACTTAATAATTCGGACAATGGGGATATATTATTATTTTATTTTACACTAATTAATTGATCTTTGTCTAATACATATTACACGGGGAGTATATGTTATTTGTTGAAAAAAGTTATTGAGTTTTAAGCTACTACTAATAATAATAACTTGATTTTAATAATAAAAGTATATGTTATTTCTTGGATAATAATATAAATTTTAATTTTAATTTTAAAAAAACTTTAATTATTTGATTCATAAATTTATGTTCTTTACAAATTCAAATTTATTGTTTTCTTTTTAAGAAAAAAATTATAATAAAAAAGGTAACCCTTTATTTATCTTAAAAACAAAAATATAAAATAATAAAAATTAAAATATTTAATTAATTTTTTATTACAATTTTATTTAATGAGTTGTGAGTGTGACTAGAAAGGTATCAAAAGCCTTAAACCTAAAACAAATAAAGACAAAAAAATTGATGTAATTATCAATAATGTACAGATCCTTTTTTAATCATTATTATTACCTTTAAGAAGTTATTCATATTTTGTTATTATTGATACACATGAGATTAATGATGGTATGCATAATAAAAGTTTCCCCACTTTTTTCAAAACTTTGTTAATTGTTTCTAGATTAGACATAGATGATGCTACTCATGCATGCTCCATTTTGATTTATGGTTGAAATTTGAGGCTTTGTTTATTAGCTTTTATTTTTTGAGATATGATAGAAGAATGCATCCACCACAGAGATTGATTAAAAAAATAACAAAAAACAAAAAAGCTTCCTATTGATAGTCCACTCTCGAGAATCAATAGAAAATGGATGGGACAAAAGAAGCTCTGTGGGCATATCAACTTCAAGAATGATGGTGAAAATCTAATGCCATTCATTGGCCATCTAATCCCTTGATCCACCTTTATGTTTGCCTAGTCCACAATCCTGGCCTGTCATGTCCTACTGTGGTTCCTCCTCAACATTGTGTTTGGGAGTAATGAGCTTAGTCAGTCGCCATTGGCCTTGTCTTGTGGTCCTGAATGAATCCTGATGCAAATTTCTTCCCTTCTCATATCCTGTCATGGGAATTTTATGGTTTGGCTGGCTTTAGCATGCCAACTTATCCTGCGTTAAATTTAAATGGAAAGAAGAAAATTTAGCGATGCAAAGCCTGCAATTCCCTGGATGACTATAACGACTTGGATTTTGGCACCAACATAATACAAAATGCTAAAACCATGTTTCGCTCTTTACAGTTAAAACAAATGAACCATAGAAAGACCAATTAAATATCAAATTTTCTTTGGCAGAAACATGTACTGCTTTCTTCACTCATTTTCAGTTGTAAAAGCTGTCAGATTACAATCTTGGAAAGTAACCAAATAATTATAAGAGATCACATTGTCAAAATAAATAAAATAAATAGGAATTAAGAAAAAAGATAAACCCACTACTTGTATGTTATAATAGCCCCAAAAGGTTCAGGCAGGGGCTCAAATCCATTATTGAAGATGGGTACTTGATCAGATTTATCATCAATACTATGCAACCAGTTTGTGTTCTTCAAGTCCTCTTTTAGCAATATAGCATCATAACGGGAACTCTCATAGATGTCCACCTCACTTAATTTGGCAGAGTATCTTCCATCATGGGAATCAATTCCGTTCTCTGCACGTGTGCTCTCAGAGAAGTCTCCATTTTGCAAGCTACCAGGGCTTCCACTGCCATTAACAGAGTCCGAAGCACTTAAGGAACGAAGAGATTGAGTTTAAGGAGTGGCAGATCGAATGCTTTGAGGGAACAGAGTTGTGCTTGAAAGGGAACGAATGCTTCCTCTGCCATTTTTTATATCCTGCATTGGAGATTATAAATGGTGTTAGGATTATCCTGCATGATAGAGTATATATATCCCTGGGACGTAAGAACGCTTGTTTCTTATTAACCTAGTATGATGCAGTCTCTTACTACTGCAGAAGCATCTATTTAGAAGATAACAACCAATTCCAACTGTTAAACATGCCACTGCAACTCCAAGCTCTTATTCAGAAATCCAAGTTAATACTAGAATTTCCGCTAGAACTTTTGGATCATGGTGACATTTTATCCATGACGATGATGTTTGAGTTGAGGGTGTGAGTTTAACGATGGTGCTGGTGGAAACCGACAATTATTATCAACTTGAATGGTACTATTCCCACCCCTTAGTTGCATTTAAATTACTTAGCACATGATCAAGAAAAGAAAAGGTTTTAAAACACATCAAATGGTTAACATTTGCAGCAAGCAGATTTTCAATGAGGAGATAACAGTTTCATTCAACAAAAAGTAGAGGGTAGCCGTACCATATGCCTAATAGCCATATCCCGTGAGTTTTTGGAGATGGTCCTCCCAAACCCCGTGCTATCTGCAGTGGTTATTGAAGGCTTTAAAGGTTTCCACATAGCTAAATCTGTGACATGTGAGTTCTTTCGTGACTCGTGTATGTCAGATGTATGCCCATTGGACTGGACACGAGTTCTTCCATGGGGTCAGTGAGTCTTCCCCTTGTGACAATTGGCGATGAATGCCTTCTTGGCACATTTACAGAGCTAGAAGTGTCTAGGTTTGCCTTCGTGATGACTGAACCACCGGGCCTAGACCTACCAGCAGAGATTGGCCTATCAGGCAAAGTTGTTCTAAGGTTTGGTGGTGCGTCAAGAAGAAAGTTAGGGGGCACAACTGGCCGTGGTGGCTGCCGGACTCGTGGACCTGGGGAGCTTGGTCGGGATGCTGGAGCCGCACTGTGGCCATTTGAAACAATCGCCTAGCAGATGGTGAAGCACTAGCTTCTGAAGATAGAGAAAGTATTGGATTACGACATGCGGGAGTTTGATGGACGAGAATTTGAACGAACAACGGTTGAGTTCAAGTTTGCAGGGATTTGGGGCCTAGAAGTTGTAGTTGATGGCCTTGAACTTTGCAAGGGTCGAGTCTTTTCAATGTAAGAGCTGTGGGTTGATGAACGGATTTTTGAAGGAGTTGAGGGCCGTGATGGTGCTGAAGGTCTTGCTGTAGATTGCGAGCGAGTAATAGCGGAGGACGTCTCGTATAAGACGACAGAGAAGCTGAGCTTGAATTGAGAATAGAAGTGCCCCTATTCGAGGAATACGTACTATATGAAGAAGAGACAGAGGGCTGAGTCAATGAGCTGCTCCAGTGGGTCTCAACGAGTGATTGCTATCAGATTGTGAAACGGAAAGCTGAAACAGACAGATAACAGATAAATTAGTCATTCAGGGTTGCAAACTTCAAGTGGCAAGGGCATTTGCCAGGGTTTTGTACAAAGCACAGTTGATTTTTAAACTAATTATTAAAATATTATTATTTTGAAATATAATATTAAAATATTATTATTTTGACCTGTAAGAAATTATTAAATTGGTTAATGTATTTACTTGAATATTACGCATTTAACGAATTTTACATGCGTTCTTTGATCAACTTTTGTTATTATTATAATAATATATTTTTTTAATAATATTATTACGATTATTCTTATGTTAATATTTTTTAAATTAAATTATTATAATAGTATTTTTTAAATTAATAAAATATAATATTATTAACGAATCTTACGTGAATATGTCAATCAATTTAATAATTTTTCGTAAATTAAAATATTAATATTTTAATAATATATTTCAAAATAATATTATTTTAATAATTAGTTTAAAATTCAGCTGCACTTGTCAAAAACCTAACTCAACAAGAATAAAATGCCAACCAAACAAAGAGAGCAACCAAACGGACATCTATCCCTAATTTTGCCAGAACTTGCACCAACTTAAAGTCAGGGCAAAATAAGTATAAAAATAAGAAGGAAATACATACCTTTGAAGCTTTTGTGGTTGAAACTGATCTCACTTTGGAATTGCTTCTTGGAGCTAGTGACGCTGACGGAGATTCAGATCCCTCAGATGAAGGAAAAAATGGAGTTCCCGGAGGAGTCAGAAGCCTAATAACAAAAATAGTTATTAAAACTACAGAGACAAAGATTTCCGAATACTGATTCTAAATTCAAAGGCTCAGCTGAGTGACCACTGTAACACATCACCCATAAATCTTGTCAAATAGTTTATTTGACCACTAAAGCAATTAAATTTTACCTTCTAAAACTTAGCGTCTAAATATTCAACAAAAGGTCTTTTTTTTAGTTGAGTAACTTAAGATTGTATGCATAACAATATTATCATACAATGTGAGCTTCAGACCAACCAAAAACATACTTGATATTTGTAAAAATGGCAAAAGGTGGAGATTGACGTGGAGGTAGTTTATTTAGATGTTTGTGTTCCACATTCTATTCATTGCAAAGCAGTCTCAAAGTGACATTCTGAGACACTAGTAAGCATTCAGTTTCGTCATTGAAAAAAAAAATTGAATTGATTCTACATATAGCAGAACTAGCATCTTAAATTAAATCCTGCCTTTACTAAGGTAGGAGCCAAGAGATTAGGGTCATGGCAACCAAACAGATCCAAAGAGAATATCATGCAAATTGAGAGAGCCGTGATTTATCTGAATAAAAATAATTATTTTACTAGTGATAATGGCAATGATTTACCAGTCGTAGTCATGCTTTCCTCCATCTGTAGACGAAAGTAGATCATCAAGCCCACCCTTTACATTTGCTGATCCAAGTGACAGTCTTCCCAGGTTTACTGAAACTTCAATATCAAGACATTGACCTTAGTTTAAAATTTGAAAGCTAAAGAGCTCATCTCACTTGGTCCATTTTCATTGCCTAAACGACATCTTTCCTTTCTGAGGCTATATTTGCATTGCAATTTGCAA
>JAQSVH010000008.1:15760147-15770577 GCA_029448705.1 Adansonia digitata
ATAAAATTAAATATTAATGTTTTTAATTTTTTTATAAAATATTTTTTGAAATAAAAATAAATATTTATTAAAAATTTACCCTCAATTTTCTTTTATATAAACTACCCATTTTTTTGGGTAAAAACTACTTTTTTAAACTATTTTATGTATAAATATGTATTTAAAAATTTATTTTATGATATGATAAGATGGTACTTGAGAAAAAGGTTAAGAGAGTGTGGAAGATGGTATGGGCCACCATACTAAGCCTACCAAACTTAGCTAAGTGAATACTACCATCCCTTTCCTATCCGACCCTATCCTCCTGTCTCACACCAATACCTCCGTATAAAAGCGACCTGTGTAAGCCATGTTTTTCAATTTCCACGACTGTTTTCTCTTCTATTATAAATTATATTTTATCTAAGAATTTAAAAATTATTACTAATATTAAAATTTAAATTTTAAATTTACAAAATATTATTTTTTTAAAAATAATTTCAGGAATCAATTAGATTAAACCATGACTCTTTTGTTTATATTTAAAAAAAAATTTAAATAAAAACATTATCTTTTAAACTTAAGATATTAATATGAACACATTTATTTTTTTCTAATTTTTATCTATTGATACAAGTATGAATACAACATAGGCTGAAATTTTGTGTAATCATATCAGTGTTGTATTAGTATAAACCTATTTATGGGGAAAAAAATGAAAAAGAAAAAAGACAAAAGGAATAGTAAATGAAATCAACCACACACTACTTGAAGTAGAAAACTTTATCTTGGCAATGGAGGGCAAAGAGGTTTTTTCTTAAGGAGAAAGTTCTTTAAATGTTGCTATGTTCATATATGTTGTTACTCTTCTAGTGTGTGTGTGTGTGTGTGTTTGTCTTTTAATTTCTATGGAAGACTCAACCCTATTTAATCACTTTATCCATTCACTTTGACAATTTGAAGTCTAAATTATCAAAATCAAAGGTGTGATTCTCGAGCTTTTGGAAGGATATATATATATATATATATGGTGTAAAGTGAACTCAATTGATTATATAGGCCAATATAATTATGTGTTATAGATTGGAAGATACATAAAAACTAGAATTACAGCCTTCGAGAGATGAGGCCTTTAATTTGACTTCCTTTTTTATCCATTTTCTTACCGTCAATAATGGTTTTATCTTTGACCATATATTTTAAGGCAAATGCATACTATGAGTAGCAGCCAAGGCCCGAGAGATAAATTAAGATGGGACAAGTGGTGGCTGGTAGAGTCTCCTTCAGGAGCTACTAAAAATGGTGGAAATGATTGAGGTCTAACTGTTAGTGCGTGGCATGTACCATCGACTATTGGTCGCAAATTTTGGATCTAGAAAGCCACGTCTTAACAAGATCTCATCTCATCCTGGAATTTTGTTTATTTTACTGCCTTTAATTAATGAGTTCTATATATGCACATTATATGAAATTAATTCTAGTATTAATTAAAATGGCCGGCTGCGTCTGGTGAGGTGGCCAATGATAAAATTGTTGATAATAATAGGATAGCATGGATGGTTGCACCTTCATTCAGTCATGTTATGTGTTGATGCCGGTTAGCTTTTCACGTGCCTTCCAATATCCCCATTCTGCAACATTGTGCCATTATCTACGTCTCGTCTCGTGTACTTGTGCGGGAGTAAATACCAACTTTATGCTACATACATCGCCGCAATCGCCGATCTGTTAGGACATAGATAGTTTGGAACTCCAACACTGGTAATTAATATAAAGTTAAATTCTACTTTCACAGGTAAACACCATAAACAAGAAAAGAATAATCGAATCTCCCCTTTTTTTTTTTTTGTTTTAAGTTTAGAATTAAAATATGAATAAAATTAAAATTATAAGAAAGAAAGAAAGAAGGAAAGAAATAGTGTAGCAAGGCAAGCTGAGTAAGAGTCAACTGTAATCACGGAATCACTGTCAAAACTAGCTACAGCCTAAAGCCAAGATTTTCACTCAATTCCTCACTTTATTGAACAACTTTTACATCGCTCCTATTTCACGTTAAGAATCCCTCATAATTCCTAATATAAATATATATATTTAAAACTTATATTCGGAGTGCTATTATATTTTAAAATATTTATTACTTCGAATTTAAATTTTATCTATTTAAATTATTTATTACTTTGGATTTAAATATGATCTTTTTCGTATTTCACTAAGAACTCCATTCACTAACCTCAAGAATAATTTTATTACCCTCGCAAGCAAAGTCACGTCTCTCGTTGCGAGCCGCTAGTTTCTGCCCGTAAAACTTTTGGACCAAAGATCTTCACAAATTCCCAGAGAGACACCAAGATGATGATTATTACTACTAAGTAGATAATATTTATTTTAATTTTAGGTAAAGAGAACAGCATATCTATATTATATATATGTTGAATTAAGTGACATTTAGTGAGGAATTAATTGGTAGAGATGGGTGGTGATGTTTTGGGTGAGTGAATATATTGTTGTTTCTTGAGCATGGATTGGATGGACAGACATTAAGAAACAACTCGGTCACTGAACATCTTTAATTTTCCATTCTCCAATGATAAAAATGGAATTAGGAATGAGAAGGTGGGCTTGGTAGGTAGTTGATTGATAATGGGAGATTGACGACTCATATCTTTAGACTTTAATTTCTCATCTGAAACGTGAAATCAAGTAATACCATTACTATCATTTTGGATTTGCGTCTACTGCTACTGCTTCTGGATAAATCAAATCTTCCATTAAAGCAATCATCCAATCCAATAAGGTTGACTTTAATCATCCTCACCTTTGCTTTGCTTTATTACTACTATTTATTACTTTTATAATAAATTTAATAATAATATTTATTTTACATTTATACTTATTTAATTTGTTTTCTTTACTTATATATAATAAGTGTATTCCACATATATCCATTATTTTATTTTATTTTAATATTGTATCTAACCAATCTACTAATTTTTCCAACAATTATCCAATCAAATTACTTGGACGCACACTCACTTCTCCATTCTCCACCTAATTGGCAAATTAATATATTTCCCAAAATGTTTCAACATTTCTACTCCACCTCTTTTCAAATACTATTATACTAGCACTCCTTTAGTGCTCAACAATTATTAATTGAACAAGCATCGATTTTTCTGGATGAATAACATCCCTCTTTTTTTTTTAAAAAAAAAAAAAATAATGGTCAAATGCCCACTAAAACCTCTAATACATTTGTTTTTGCTGGTCTCCTATGTTAGATTAACACATGCGATTTAACTTCAAGAGGCATATGAATTTGTCAACCACTATTCTTGCATTCAGAACATATGTTTATATTTCAAACCAGTACAAAATGAAACTAAGACTTAACCCAAATGGTTCACCCATCTCTTTATATTTAAGAGTTGGATTTCAATAAAATCAGGATTTGAATACCAATAGTTGTAAATTTCCCATCTATAAATTTAGCCTAAACTTTGATGCCTATTTTTTTTCTTTTTTAAAAAAAGTCGATGCATGAACAATATATATGAGATGTAATTAGAAGAAATGACAGGGCGGTAGTGGTTCGAATGAGGAGAATCACGCACCAACTGGATTGTTCTTGTAATTGATGGTGGTGGGCAAATGGGACGGTTGAAAGGAAATTATGATAATATATATATATATATATAAGAATATGATAGTGGGTACCATATTTCTTGAAGATTTCATCAGTATTATATTTCCAAATCTATTATTACGATTGGTATTACTGATATAAATTCGCTTTAAACTTGAATTATATCAATTAAAAGTTGGTAGCAATTAATTAATGATGATTGTCTTCGTTGTAATTATTCAACATAATAATTATTTCGTTCATAATTATAAAGGTAGATTGTGTCCATCTCATTTTTATTAAAATTCTCTGAATCAAAATCAACTATTTAGTATTTATGCTTGGGATTGCCGCATTGGGATGGGATGAGAAACATCTTACCATTGTAAGTAACAAAGTGTCATAATAAATTTTTTTAAGAAATTGGTACACCCAACATGGATTGGTAGGCACATTGTTGACGTGGAACTCAATGAAGATGTGGAAGAGATTGAGTGGCAAACACATGCACATGATAATTAAAATTTCTTCTGGTTGGTGTTTTTATTTTTTTATTAAAAAAAAAAACTTTATATTGTAAAAGTTAAAAAGGAAAAAAAAAGCAGATGGGGGTGAAGCAATTAGAGGATAAATATGTTGAATGGAAAAAAAAATGAATTATGGATTGTATAATACACACTAACACTAACACTAGTAAGGCATGATATGGTGACGGCCGTGCCTCCACTTCGTGGAAGTGGAAGGGCGCTGACTCCAACCCCACTTATGGAGTAAGTTAACCTTGGCTTAATTAACATTAGCTTCCCCGCCTCACATCGCCATTGAAGACCCTGGCTGTTGATTTTGTTGATCTCTTTATTTTGATCATAAAAATTTCACCGGGCCACTTCATCACAACCTGCACTTTTTTATGCTCTCTGACGACACCCGCACCCACCCACATTTTTGCTACCAACTTAAGCAGTAGCAGTAGGTCTTTTATCCGGCTTATATAGCGCCTGTTTTTGAGGTTCCTGCATGCCCTCAATCTCCTATCATATTTTCTCTCTTTGTACATATACATTACATATATATCCTCCTAATCTTGGTTTTTGATTGTCATTGTTTTCTTTCACTTTGATTAGGTAATATTTTCAAGTCTTAAAACTCTCGTTTTCAATGGAATTAATGTTGTTTAATGCTTCTCTTGCTAATTTGAGATTAAATTAAGTTTTGAACATGCTAGCTCTCTGCAACTGCTGTCCTACTCCAGTCTTGGATTACATCTCCCTTATTCTAGCTGTTATCCCTTCCCTCTTTTTTTTGATTTTTTTGATGCATGTCATCCTTCCTTCTGCCAAACTAATTTTTGCAAGGTGATTCATTTTCAATCAAGCCTCAACATATTCATCTTTTGTTGGTAATTGCTAAAGCATAATATATAACATAACAGATTCATTGATTCCATTTTATTTTTTTTAATCATTTGGTTTACAAGTATGACAATGGGGCTACCATTGTTGTTTAGGAATGATCACTTTCAGTTGTTTTATTTTCCATATAATGATTGTCTATCTCAAACTATCTATTCATAACATATTTGAAATAGATTCATGTCTATACGAAGGCAAGAGTACTGTTGATTATATGGGTCATGTGTACTGTTCATCATGCATGAATAGGAAATTTTGGTTTCATGCAATTTTTTTAGTTTTTCTCTTAAATTAATTTCTAGAAAGATATTATACAATATTGTCTTATATAGTATATCTTTTCAACTGATATTATCATAAAACCCTTAGGTTTTATATATTTTTAAGACTAATCAAGAGAAATAAATAAATGAATTATTGCCAATGACAATTATACATACATATATATATATATTTGTAAAATATATCTAAAGGAAGATTGGTTTTAAATTTGTGTGATGCAATATATTGTTTCCGTTTACTTCCCATGTCAGGCCAGGCTGGCCACTTATTAAAGCTTGTTTATTCGTCCATGCTTTTGAAAACTGGCCAAAAATGCAAGGCAAGAGTCAACCAAGAGTACTTTTAAAAATAATACGGCGCGCGGCAAACTCACGTGGTAGACAAAGCCTGGCTAGTCGGGGCAAAAGTTCTAAGTAGATCAGATCAGATGGATATATTTTTCATAGGTTACAACTGTTTGCTGACTATATACCTCAAATTTCCACAAGAAATGATGTCTCTATGAATTATATGAAGGCGTAGAATTCCTGCACATTGCTTACGTTAGTTCCATTGCCATCATCTAATGATGGCTGCCAAGTGCTCATTATGCCTTTTTTTTCTTGCTTTTCGTTTACTATATAAACCAGCCAATCCCAACCTAACTAAATCCCTCATCTCCATCTTTGTCTTTGCCAATTCACGTGCTTGCAATACCCTCATAATGGTGATTATATATAATTGCCACTTTTATGTCCTTTTGATCTATTTGTTTCCTATTTAGTTAATGAGTAAATTTTTTTTTTAAATAGCAAAAAATTCGGGAAATTAAGGGGATTTGCGTTTCAATTTAAGAGATCATGCATCAATATGTGAGTCAAATGCTACGCCAATAAAAATGATATCATTCTATCCATTTTAGCGAAGCAATATATTGATTGATTCAATTATGAAATCATTTACTAATTAGTGGCTGGTTGACATCTTTACTTTCCTGCAGCATCCCTCTAAATTAAATCGCTTTCTAGATTTGCTATGCAGGAAAGTAGTTTAGATTCAGTAAAATAATTCTCAAATAGCAGTGATATGCTATTATCGTTCCCATTACAACTGACATATTTTGCATTTGGGTCTTTTAATTTCGTAGGAACAGCATCTGATTTCCGCAATGGTGAAGCGGATGAAAGAGACATTCATATTTTTCTTCTTAGCAATATTTTCGAAGGCAACTGGCACAAAGCCCTACTCGAGAACGAGTACGCCAGCTGACAGAGGCTCTAACGAGTGCTTGACCTGGCAGATGGCGGTGGAGGCTAACAATGTCCGTGGGTGGCGCACCGTCCCAGTTCATTGCCTTCGCCACATTGAAAATTACATGATTGGCGGGCAATACGAGCAGGACGTTAACTACATAGTGGAACAAATAAAGAGTTACGTTACTGAACTTGTTGTGGCTGACGATGGCATGGATGCTTGGATCCTGGATGTTGATGACACCTGCATCTCAAATATCATTTACTACAAGGGGAAGAAATACGGGTATTAATTAATTGATTTTAATTTTCTCAACAGATCCTTCCTAGCTAATCAACTTTTCAACTTAATTTGTTCAATATGTGAGCCACGTAAATATAGGTGTGAGCCTTATGATCCTTTGGGTTTCAAGGCATGGGCAATGAAGGGAGGGTGTCCAGCAATTCCTGCCGTACTTGGATTGTTTACGAAGCTGGTTGACAGCGGATTTAAGGTGTTCCTGGTGACCGGGAGAAACGAAGAGAGCTTGGCCGCTGCCACCATTGCTAATTTGCATAACCAAGGATTCATTGGCTATGAAAGGTTGATTTTTAGGTAAGATGCAAAAATTGTAATTGGTTGTTAGTACACCAACTTTTACTTTTCTTTTGACCTTACATGGTTGGTTGTCTGTATGTATGTGGGGCTTTAATTTATTGGCTAGATTCTCCCTATTCCTGGAGAAATTTCCAGGAAGCTGACGCACAAGCACAAACAAACTTGACGTGTTTGGAAGCTAATAAAATGAATAATACTATCTAGAATATAATAAGCAAGAAAGGGATTGAAATGGATCCTATTAATTTGATTATTATTTATGTTTGGAAACAACAGGACCCAAGCTTTCAAAGGGAAAAGTGCAGTGGTTTACAAGTCAGAAATTCGAAAGCAATTAATGGAAGAAGGGTACAGGATATGGGGGAATATTGGCGACCAATGGACTGATTTGCAAGGGGAATGCTTAGGCAACCGAACTTTCAAGCTCCCTAATCCAATGTATTTTGTTCCATAATCAATCAAATATGCCCAAAAAAAAAAAAATCATATGTAAAAAAATTAATATGGGATTGGCTCTTACTTTGCCAATGAATTGTCATTGTAATCTTTACATTAGATCTGGTGCATCAACAATGTAGATGAAAAATGTGGATTAAAATGAAAATAAAAGTTATTTGATAAAAGTATTGCAACTTTTAAGAACAATGAGAACCTATTGAATAAAAATAATTAATTTTTTAGTAGATTGGTAGTTTTTGTTTTCAATGTTTGTAATTAAAATTTTGAAAGATAATAATATCTTTAATTTTGCTTTAATTTGTCTTAACTTTTAATTAATGTTACTTGATAATCTAAGAATAATTGGATAATTCAATGAAAGTATTTTACCTACAAATCTTTTTATTATAATATTTCAACTATATACAATCATAACATAGAATATGAAGAGGTCTAGCATTTAAAAACATGGATTCCGCATAACAAGTTTGTAAGTTCTACGTAATTCAAAACTATTATTGACTAATTATATAATAATAATTGTAGGTGTAGGTTTAGGTGATATTCTTCCAACTCCACGAGAACCGGCTTCTTGATTGGTTTACTCGTTGATAAAAGTCTCTCCAATGGTCATAATCAAGACCAGATGTGTAATCCTTGACCACAACGAATGATTATTAATGGAACAGTCATTAATTATGCATACATGATGAAAAAACGAAAGGAAAAAAAATAGGCCACGTATTGATTTTCTTTTTCTTTTTTAATTTTATAAATAATAAGATGAAAATTTGGAATGATTCAAGGTCCAAAACCGATATAAACTTGGCAGGAAATTTCGGCGTAGGGAGGGGAAAGAGACAGTTTTGTTAACTTCCCAAAGTACCGAATTTGCAAAATAAAAAAAGAAATACAAGTACAGATATAAAAGGAAAAGGGAAACAGTCTCTTTCTCGTAATAATCTTCCTTAAAGTATATTTGATTGGTAAAAAAAAAAAAATCCTCAGCAAGTTAAAAAAGAAGAAGAAGAAGAATGAATGACGGAGATGTGTCAAGGCAAATTCAGCAGATGGTGAGATTCATCCGCCAGGAGGCTGAGGAGAAAGCCAATGAGATTTCTGTATCTGCTGAAGAGGTCGTAATTCTTCTTCTTTATTTATTTTGATGTAATATAATATAATTAAATATCATATATATGCTAAGTAATTATTCCCTTAGTTATATCTTTATAAATAAAAATGTTCAGGAATTTAACATTGAAAAGCTGCAAATAGTCGAAGCTGAAAAGAGAAAGATTAGACAAGAGTACGAGCGCAAGGGAAAGCAGGTGGAAGTACGCAAGAAAATGTATGTATGATGAAATCATGATGATGGTAATTAATTAACATCGTGTATATATATATATATATATATGTATCTGTGATGGAATGAATGATGAGAAATGTGAACTGCAGTGAGTACTCAATGCAGTTGAACGAGTCGAGGATAAAAGTGCTGCAAGCGCAGGATGATTTGGTGAACTCCATAAAAGAAATTGCGAGGAAGGAGCTGCTGCGTCTGAGCAATGACAAGAGGGGATACAAAAACCTGGTGAAGGCATTGGTGGTGCAGAGTCTGGGTCGGCTGAGAGAGGCAGCAGTGTTGCTGAGGTGCAGAGAGGTTGATCGTAAGGTGGTAGAGTCTGTTTTAGAAGATGCCAAACGAGACTATGCTGAGAAATTCAATGTAGCACCCCCTAGGATTACCATCGACAATGTTTACCTCCCACCACCTCCCACTGACCCTGATAATAATAATTCCCATCAACCTTACTGGTACGTAGTAATCTCTCTCTCTCTTTATACACAATTAAAAAATAACATGTAAATTAACCCCCTCCCCCTTTTTTTATTTGCATTGCATGGTTTGTTAATTTATAAAAACATGTTGAAAATGAAATAGCTCGGGTGGAGTTGTGTTGGCTTCAGAAGATGGGAAGATTGTTTTTGAGAATACTTTAGATGCACGCTTGGATGTTGCCTTCAAACAGAAACTACCTGAGGTATGTATATACTTATACAATAATATCTATTATCTAATTGTGGAATCATGTATAACTAAGTGAAACTATTGCTACTTATATTTATTTAAATTTATATATATCTATGCAGATTCGAAGGCTTCTGGTGGGACAATTGGGCGCATGACCAATTTCCCTTACTATATATATAAAGATATATATTGTATAAAATAAAATGTATGGTAAGGATTTTTTGCATACTCATATTCGTTGTTCTTAATTTTGCGTAGTCAGTCAGATTCACAACTTTAATTTCAGCCTTTATGGTTTTTAATATATATATATATATATGTTGTTTAATTTAAGAAACTAGTCTCCTATCGAATAAATAAGTGAATAAATTGAAATATGTTCGTTCTCAATCTCATCTTATAATTTTGGGGAGTAAACTTTAGCTTAGCTGCTTCTATTATCCGACGAAAGGGATCTTGATTTCTTTCTTTCCTTACTTATTGAGAGGCCCGTCTCATGCCGGGCACTGGGCTGCAAAGTTTGAACATAATGTTCCAATCCTCGTTGTCAATACAAAAAACATTTTTCTTTTAAGCCGAATCCCATTTGGGATCCGTTAATAGCACATTCCTAATTGCCATTGTCTAAGAAATCGAATTATAAGCAACTCTGCATCTGTACGTATGTACAACATTCGGAAATCAGATCCTTGACCTCCTAGTTCCTTCCTTCCTAGTCCTACTAGTATTAAATTAAATACAAGCAAGCAGGTAAAAAAGTTCTAGTTTAGGACACAGAATACCTCCGACTCCTTCCAGTTTTTCCCTCTGCTCCACGAGACTTCCGACTTGATTT
>JAQSVH010000008.1:15783266-15800317 GCA_029448705.1 Adansonia digitata
AGTTAGTGTTGTGAAATTTGTACTATTACCTTCTGTTGATTACTTCTTGTTAATTGCAGTGATCTTTCAGATAACCAACTGAATGGATCCATCCCTGAAAGTTTCTCGGACCTTCCTTCACTTCAGACACTGTGAGAATATATATACTTATTAAAACTGCTCTGTATTTCCGGTTGTGGAATGATGCCTTCAATATCTATATATAATGCTCTTATGACTTAATAGACAAATATATTTGAAGAGTCTAGAATATAAATGATTGTTTATTGCAGATCACTCGAGAATAATAATCTGACAGGTCCTGTACCTACCAAGATTTGGCAGAACATGTCCTTTAGTACGAGTGCTAGACTTAAGATGTAAGATCTGAAAGCAGAGAAGTCATTAATCTTAAACCATTTTACATCTTTGACGAGCTTTGTATTCATGCATATTGCAACGTGATGCAGTTTATGAAATAGAATGCATTGGTAATAGTTTTCCTTTATTTGGACATTCAAAATGCAGTGACCTCAGAAACAATTTATTCTCAAGGATTGAAGGAAATCTTAATCCTCCAGTGAATGTTACCTTCAGGTAAACTTATTTTTTCACTGGTATTATGCGTTACGCTCGGTCAGCTTGGTTTAATACTTTAATTTTATGTTAATTGGATTTATTGTCAATGTTTGCTTTACTTGTAAAGTGAAAATTTGAGTAAACTATACCAGAAAATTAACACTTTATGGTTATTGTGCCTTTGCGTTCATGAACCCGGGGGGGGGGGGGGTTGTGAAGCACAAGTAGTCTTGCTGACTTTTCCAAAATTCTTTCTTAGCTGACGGAGTTCTCTTCATTTTTCTTATTAACAGTTTCAAAACATTTAACTAATCTTTGAGTACATTTCAAAATTTTTATTATACTTGCATAAATGTTTACTTTTCACACAACCTTTTTAGATGATGCATTTGGTTTCAAAAAATTTGAGCTTTTCATCATCTTTTGTAAGTTTATTTCATTACATGATAATTTCCTATATCTTGCCTATGCAATATTCTAGCAGAAAAAAGAAAAAGTACAACAGCTAGTTAGTATAAAAACATTTAAACATTAAATGTATAAAAACATTTTCTAATCATGTGCAATAATGTGCATATAAATTTCGTAACTGGTCTCAACAAAATAAAAAGTTGTCATATAATTCAGGTATTAAAATGATCAAAATTTTCAATCAAAGGTTTGTTAAGAGAGCTAGGATAATGCTTGATTTTGCACTCGAACTTTACTTAGCCGCGTAACTTCATTGTATTCAACCAAGGTTTAAATGATTTACCTTCTCGTCTTACCTTGGTTTGTAATGAAAAGTAGTGGCAGATTCACAGAGAGAAGGTTATTCTTTCTCATGCATTGTCTTGAATTTCATTTTTCAAATCCTCACAATTTTAGCAGTTTTTATTTAGGCTTGGGGGCAATCCTGTCTGCCAAAATGCCAACATATTGAATATAAGCCTGTTCTGTGGATCTGAATCTGAAGAGGATGGGATGCGTACGAACTTAAATAACTCAGAATGTCCAATTCATGGGTGCCCCACAGACAATTTCTACGAATATGTCCCAGCATCTCCCGTTCCATGTTTCTGTGCAGCACCTCTTAGAATCGGATATCGTCTGAAGAGTCCTAGTTTTTCTTATTTTCCTCCATATATCGAGCCTTTTGAGGTGTACTTGACCCGTTCTTTGAACTTAAGCCTATATCAACTGTCAATTGATACATATTTTTGGGAAAAAGGACCACGTCTGAGGATGTATTTGAAGCTTTTTCCCAGCATCAATAACAGCCGCTCACATACTTTTAATGCTAGTGAAGTTCAGAGAATCAGAGGCATGTATGCGTCATGGGCTTTTCCTGGTAGCGACTTGTTTGGACCATATGAGTTGCTCAACTTCACACTACTAGGACCTTATGCTGATAGTACGTATTTCATCTTGCAATCCTCTTGGTACTTAATGTAAAGTATGCGTTCTTATTATAGTGGCATGTTTGAAGTAGTAATTGAGAAGCTGATTTTTACTACTAACCTGAAATAAATAAATACCACCAAAATTTATGCATTCTTATGCTTGAAACTTTTAAGACAGAACTGGAATTTCATTTTTAACAATGTTGAGACTGCTCTTCCTGTTATAAGAAATCAAATTAGTGTAAACATTGCTAGAATATCTGTTGTACAACATGAGACAACCAAGATTGGCAAATCAAGCTGCCTTGGCTTGTTGTATAGATGGTACACATTTGACTGAGCAAGACCGTGCCTTTAGTACTGTAAGCTGGAGTATAACTAGGAAATGTGGTGTACGTATATCATTCTATTCTAAGATAAAATAGTAAGCCATTTGATAGCTTAAATATTTGTGTAATATTTTAATGACAGTTTGTCTTTTATTATTATTAATATTATCATTATTATTATTACTGATGTGTTGTTTGATCTGTTATTGCTGTAGTGAACATTGAGAATGAAACTAAGGGTATTAGTAAGCGCGTTTTCGTAGCGGTTGTAGTCGGGGGGATTGCCTGTGCAGTTGCTATGTCTGTTATCGTAACAATTCTAATAATAAGAAGACATGCTAGACACCACCGCGCAATGTCAAGAAATCGTTTATGTAAGCTTCTTAATATAACTATATAAGATTTTTTTTTTTCACCAATAATATAGCCTCCAACTATCACCAGAAAAGGAGTCTAAATTTCTTATTACACTTTGCAGCTACAAAGGTTTCTATGAAAATTGACGGAGTGAAAGACTTTGCATTTAAAGAAATGGCACTTGCTACTGATCACTTTAACAGCTCAACTCAAGTTGGACAAGGAGGATATGGAAAAGTGTACAAAGGCACTTTATCTGACAAAACAGTTGTTGCCATAAAACGTGCAGAAGAAGGATCATTGCAGGGACAAAAAGAATTTTTGACAGAGATAAAGCTTTTGTCAAGGCTGCATCACCGGAACCTAGTTTCATTGGTTGGATACTGTGATGAAGAAGGGGAACAGGTACATTCTTTTGGTCCTAACCAATAAGCACCAGTATTACATCACATTATGTGTGTGGGCCTGGGGTCTGGACGTGCATTCATTTATGTCCTTATGAAGTGGTTTTGATAATTCTAAGCAGGGTATTCATCAGTTTCTAGGTACATAAGGTATGACTCGGTTAGAGATATAATTCATTACTTGTATTATTGGTTCATTTGCAGATGTTGGTGTATGAGTTCATGCCCAATGGCACCTTAAGGGACTGGCTTTCTGGTATGAAATTTTCAGGATTCATCGCTTTTCAAGTTTTATATCATGCTCTTACTTTGAATCTTTTACTTTATTTATAAAGTCTGAAAAATAAATATTCCTGATTTATTGGCTTCTTAGCTTGTAAATACTTGGAACATTTTTGAGGGCAGATTCCTCTTCCCCCGACTCCCTCCTAAATATGCTTTAAATTTTAGTCATTATCCAAGTTGAGCCTATGTATCTGAAGGTGACAAACTAACATTGCCTTTAAGGATTCAACTTTGCCAATTTTGAAATTATGTGCCCTCTAGACCCGACTGTTTGTTTTGAGCAGCTTGATGCTCAGGTTGGTTTTGAAAACAAGGTATATATAGGTAATTAGCTATTCAAGTATCTACATACGGGTGTCTGCGTGTCCCCTCTTAAAATTTGAACTGCTAGCTTTGCCAATGCCATTATCCGTCCCTTACAAAGTTGTATGAATTATTTTTCTGTTTTCGTAAGATAAAGTTTGTTGAGGCAGGGGGTATTTATAGCTCTTCGAGCTGGATTTTTGTGCCAATAACCCAAGTGCTATGAATCAATTTTCTTTATAACTTTTACTATATGAGTGTGTTGATGCTAATATGTTTTCAATTTTTTTTTTCTTATCATAAGATTGATGTAAACTATGATATGCAGCTAAAGCTAAAAAAACCCTAAATTTTGGAATGAGATTACGTATTGCACTGGGTTCAGCCAAAGGAATTCTTTACCTCCATACTGAAGCTCATCCTCCAGTATTCCACCGAGATATCAAAGCCAGCAACATTCTTCTGGACTCCAATTTTAATGCAAAAGTTTCCGATTTTGGTCTCTCACGGTTAGCTCCAGTCCTGGAAGATGAAGGGGCTGTGCCAGATCACGTGTCCACAGTAGTGAAGGGAACGCCGGTGAGTTTAGCTCTGTTTAGCATGTAAGGCTTATTGAAGATATTTTTAGGAAAGTTTGTGTCAAGACTTGAGCAAGAGTTGTCAATGAAATATGGCGAGGAGGCATCCCTTTATACATTAAACTTTGAGTAATTGTAGGGTCAAACTCTAATAAAATTGTCAGATTAGTCGCATAGGAGAAAATAATCAGTACAAGAAACTCCTAAGTGTAGTTATATTTTTTTCTCGAGGAGAAATGTCATCGTTTCAGTTACGCTGTTGGCTAAGCATGAAGTTCGAATATATCTGCAGACTGGATCCCCTTCTTTAGAGATAAGTTGTACATGTTATTGGCATTATTGCATTACTGAAATTTGCTTTATTGCTGCTGTCTTGTTCTATGCAGGGTTACCTTGATCCAGAGTACTTTTTGACCCATAAGTTGACTGACAAAAGTGATGTTTATAGCCTTGGAGTTGTTTTCCTAGAGCTACTGACGGGTATGCAACCAATATCGCATGGCAAAAACATTGTCCGTGAGGTAATTCCTTTCCCAAATAGTGCTCTCTCTGTTTTTATTCCAAGCTATATAAATCCTGTTTGAGAGATACATGCATGTATTTGGTCAATCTTATTGTTGTTGTGGATATTAAGTTAAAGCTAGTGTATACTGTCAGGTGCATACGGCTTATGAGTCAGGCATGATGTTCTCTATAATAGACAGTAGAATGGGTTCGTATCCATCTGAATGTATCGAGAGATTCGTAGGCGTAGCCCTCAGTTGTTGCAATGACAAGCCGGAGAAGCGACCATCAATGTTGGATGTGGTGAGGCAGCTAGAATACATACAGAAAACGATGCCGGAAATTGAATCGGTCACTTCATCATCAGAGTCGAGTTCCTTATATTCGGGGAAGTCATCGACATTGTCGGCATCGTATGGCAGCAGGGAGACATATGTTTCGACATCGAATGTGTCAGGAAGTGATCTTACCAGTGGTGTTATTCCTTCCATCAAACCTCGCTGACAGACAGAGAGAGAGAGAGAGAGACAGAGAGACAGAGAGGCATGAAGAACCCATGCCCATGTAAAGAGAAATGAAAAATATAGTGTGAAATTATTGGCATGTAATTATTTTATTGTACAACTAGTTTTATTCTTTTTACTACTAGAGCCTTGAAGACTCTGTCAGTTGAATGCCAATCTTCTTAATCTTATTTCTAATAAATAGTTTTCTTTTTTGCATTCTCTATTTTTCTGGCTGGGTTTTGTTTTTTGTATTTAACCAGACAAGTCTTATGATTATTACGTTATTGTATATTTTATGTCTCTCCCCTTTTGCTCAATTAGCTCAAATAAAAAAAAGGGTATAAATATTATTCACCTTCCTACAGAATTAAAAATCTAGTAAATATTAATTATAAATTATTACTATTACAACTTGTTTGGTTTTATCCTTTTGATGTTTTATTTTGGTGGTGCGGATAAATATAAAACATTTTATTTTATGTTATTTTATTTTCGATTTTTTTTTTTCCTTTTGAAGGAAAAAAAAAGTACTAGGTAAGCCTAAGTGGTTAGCAAGTAGAGTACTTGGTTTGGTTTTTAAGTCCTTAAATGTCAATTAATTATTTGTGTAGCAGTATTAATTTAATTAATTAAAAATAACATATATTTAGTGTTTTTGAAATCAATTAACATACAAATGAAAGGAAAGATCATTAAATTGATTATTTTATTATGTGATCCGTAGGGTTTATTCCTCTGGAACCTAATTCTCTCTTTTTTCCATGACCACTAAGAAATTAAAATAAAGAAAAAAAACAGAAAAACAAAAAGAAATCGTTGAAGATCGTTGTTTTGTTTGTTTGGAAGCGCTTTTGTGTTTGTCGGTAAGTTTCCTTCATGCCTTTTATCTTTATCATCGTTCTTCTTAATTCGTTAACCTAATCAGAAATTTTTTAATTCTGTCCCTTGCCTTGCTTGCACAATTCAGGGCTTTCGTTTTCTACCCTTTTTTGCGCTTTATTCTCTTCTTTCTGCTTTCGTTTGAGGGGTTTACATGACTACTGAAGACCAAAAAAAATAAAGACAAAACTTTTTATCTCAGAATTTGGGAACTGGGGAATCATAAGGACCTTGCTTCATGTAGTGTCTTTGATTATCCATCCTATCAATTTGCCTTTTTTTTTGGGGGGGTGGGGATTTTTGTTGTGGGAAGTTTCTGCTGGGTTGAAATGAATATTGGGTTGATTTTTTCAGATGACAATGTACGGTTATTGTTGGTAGTTCAATTCCCATCGTTTTCGTTGTGACAATGATCCTTCCTGCTCATATTTGAGTCATTTGCTTGACTAAACTTCGTTTTTCATGAAAAATTTGCATTTTAATTGCAGCTTATTTTGCACAGGTGCGTTTCCAAACATACTGCAGGATTGGCTTCCTAGTGTTGACTTTTCTGGATTCCAGCCACGGGGAATTCTATTTGATTAATAACTTTCATTATAGGTGATAGATTTGAGGGAAAAATAAAAGCAATGCCGTTTAGAGCCAGACATCTGCTTCTCTTTATACTATTTGTCGTTGTCTTCCTTGAATGCATTACAGCAGATGGTCAAGACGAAATTTCGAAAAGGATAAGAGCTCCCCACAAAAATGTAGGCAACAATGTTATAGATGGCACTGGTACAGAGAAGGTCATAAGTTTTGAGGATGACGACAAAGTAATTGGTGACTGGAAGGGCGGTTACAGCAGAGTTTCTGTGTCCACGGTTGCACTTTTTACATTAGCAATGGCTGCAGCAACTGGCTTAGGTGCAGTTCCATTTTTCTTTGTGGAGCTCGATCCTCAGTGGGCTGGGATATGCAATGGAATGGCTGCTGGTGTCATGTTGGCTGCAAGTTTTGATCTCATACAGGAAGGGCAGGAACATGGTGCTGGAAGTTGGGTTGTGATTGGGATTTTAGCAGGTGGCATTTTTATTTTGTTTTGTAAGAAGGTGATCACTATCTCTCAAATCAGTTATTAGGTTTGATTGACAGCGATTGTCGAATTATCATATACCTAGGCTCTGATAAAGGGCCACTATTCTTGTCCCACCTTCAGTGCAGATAATAAATATACCATGCACATACTAAGTTTCTGTTTTAGACCTTGCAAATTAAAAAAAGAAAAAGGGGTTTTCCACTTTTTCGGTACTTATCACAGATGAGGATCATTATTGCTTCTGCAGAGAATTTAAGGCTGCTGATATTGCATGCCATAGACAATGCTGTCTTTTTACTTATAGTCTTGTGGTATTTTTGTATTTGTAGGTGATGTTAATTTCTTATAATTTTTTCCATCATTTTTGGGTTTCAGTTTCTTGAAAAATATGGAGACGTAAGCATGCTGGATATAAATGGAGCAGATGCTACTAAAGTTGTTCTGGTTATTGGAATTATGACCCTGCATTCATTCGGAGAGGGCTCTGGTGTTGGAGTTTCCTTTGCTGGCTCAAAAGGTTTTACTCAAGGCCTTTTGGTAACTTTGGCTATCGCTGTGCATAACATACCGGAGGGATTGGCTGTGAGCATGGTCCTTGCTTCAAGGGGTGTTTCTCCACAGAATGCAATGCTATGGAGTGTTATTACATCCTTACCGCAGGTATCTAGTCACATAATTCTGTTTGTTAGGCATTGATCATATCTTCTGCATCGAATGTAATAGTTTATAGTTCTACCATAAAACTTTTAAGATCAGGTTGAAAAAGAAAATGAAAAGAAGCAATGGTGAAGTAGAAAAGTTGGTTAAAATTAAAGACCAGCTAATAATTTCAATGGGGGATTCATTATCAACAGACAGCGAGTGAAGAACCACTTGTTTTGCAGGGTTTTTGAAACATCTTACGAACTTTCAAGTCATGCTTATTGATATTACAATACTAAACTTTTGTCTTTTGTGAGTATATAGAATTTAGTTTCCTTAAATGGTTGTTGATTCCCTTATATATAATTATTGTCAAATCTTTTTTGGCAGCCAATTGTAGCAGTTCCTTCTTTTATATGTGCCGATGCATTTAATAAATTCCTGCCCTTTTGTACTGGTTTTGCTGCTGGATGTATGATCTGGATGGTCATTGCTGAGGTTCTTCCAGATGCTTTTAAGGTGACTACACTTCTTGCAGTTAAAATCCATGTCTGAATCATCAAGAATAAGGATTTGCTTCTACAATAATCCTTCAAGACCTTTTGTTCTATTTTGCTTCATATCCTATCTAGATTCAAAAACACTTTCATGGGAATTCTCCTATCTAGGTTAGTTCACAATATAAAGAACTTCCCAAGCTATGCTAATGCATAACTACTACTGCCATCTGCCTCAGTTTCTCTCTTCTACAAAGCCTGAAAGGCTAGATAAAACAACTTTTATTTGAACAGCAAATTTAAAAGTGGAAGAGATTAGTCTTGTTTGACCATGTTTAAAATTTTTTTTCAAGCTTTCTTCTCTGTTCTAGAGAAATGATGTACCCCTTCCCTCCCCTCCTTCATTTTTTTTTTTTTTTTTTAAATAGGAAGCGTTGCCAACTCCAGTGGCAACAGCGGCTACACTTTCAGTAGCATTCATGGAAGCACTAAGCGCTCTGTTCCAGAACTTCAGTCACGACTACAAGTGAGTTAATTGAGCCATAGTTTGGCCTGATATTACATCATGGAATTTGCAAATGCAACTCCTCTAGGTTTCATTTGCCTATTCTTTATCCTGCATCTTGCTGGAATTATAACCTTTTTATAGATTAATGATGGTTTCAAATTCTGTTTCCACAATATTATGCCTTTTTTCCTTTCAGAGCATGCATTCCATTTAGTAGAACTCACTGATGGCATGGTCATAGCTTTCTGTGCATGCAAGTTGATTCAGACCGATTATACCTGATGTAGCTAGTGTTAGCCTTAATATATGGGCTTGTTTCTGAAATGCTTGCCTTCATTTTGCTGCTTTATCGTGATTTCTTTTCATCTCTTCTCATTAACTGAATTATTTTGCTTCAAATTTTCCAGTTCTGAAGATGCTTCTGGCTTCTTTGTTTCATTACTTTTTGGTCTTGGACCTTTACTGGGTGGCCTTGTTCTTGTTGCATTTGCTCTTGCTTTCCGCCTTCAGCATGCCCTTCTCATGGGTGCTGCATCTGGCATTGCCATCATCCTTGGTGCCTGGCGACCGCTGCAACTACTTTTGTCTTCAAAAATCGGATTCTTCCCACTTATGTTGCTACTAACTGTAGGTGCTGCATTTGTTCATGTCTCAAGCTCGACTCTTTTCAAGATTGTTTGCAACAAAAGAGCTTCTTCAAATAACCTACCGACAGTAACAAGATTTCCGCTGAGTGTTCTCACGCTTCAGTCATTTTTAGCATGTGGAGCCGTGGCTTTTCATGCCCTGGCTGAGGGGCTTGCGTTAGGAGTGGCTGCGCCAAAAGCTTATGGACTTGGCCGGCACATGGTCCTTCCTGTCTCCCTTCATGGGCTTCCTCGTGGTGCAGCAGTGGCCAGCTGCGTCTTTGGAGCTACTGACAGTTGGCATGGCTCTCTTGCAGCAGCTGCTCTTATCGGCTTCGTAGGCCCAATATCTGCAATTGGAGCAATATTGGCAGGAATTGACTACAGTGGTCTGGACCATGTGATGGTTTTGGCCTGTGGAGGATTGGTCCCTTGCTTTATTAGAATAGTTGAAAGAGCGTTAAGGTTGGATATGCGAAAAAGCTGCTGTGGGCTTGCAGTAGGAGTTGGTTTTGCTACTCTCTGTTTAACATGCACCAAGTTAGTTTGCTTGCACACACCCTACTGCAATTCTGCTCCAGAGGCTGTCAGATAAGCTGATTGTGCTTAAGCACCAATGCCCATGGCCATGGTGCTTTAACCGATGCTTGATTATGGCCTTTAATTTGCATTTATTTTTACGGGTTGGTTTGTGGAACAGAATCTGGAAAGAGAAAGATATAAAGGAAAGGATTGAATAGGATTTACATTCAACTTGAACCGGTGAAGATGTGGTTCTTTTTTTTAATTCAACGCTTAGCTTTAATCCTTCTATACAGTATTAACGTGGGGCTTCCCTTGTATTTTCATTTGGGACCTTATCTCTAATTAAAGATTTTAAGAAGGTTTATATTGAAACAAACTACATGTCAGATCGAACATAGATTCTCGAACTGGTGAATATAAAAGTTTCCTTTTAACACTTTACCTTTTCTTTCTTTCTTTCTTTATGTTTTTTAAAAAGGATACCTTTAAATTATCTTTTATTCAAATAGGGTAAAGAAACCATTCAAGCATGAGGAAAAAAGAAAAAGACGAGTTGAATGACCAAATCCTACTGCCCCGAGAGGCTATAACGACAAAGTCCAAAAAAAGAAAAAAAAAATGGCTATTTGCTGCTAATGCTAATCACCACTGTCAATTATTTCTTACTTGCAATTTTAACAGAGTTCAATATGGTTCATAGAAGAAACTATCTACAAAATTCACTTATTGAGGTAAGCTTTGAAGCTTCGAAAATACCAAGTTGATAAAACGCAACAGAAAACACTATATTTGGGCTTATCTCAACTAACCCCGGAACTGTGGCATCACTTCGGATGCATCTTGGATCTTATCACAAATATTATTACCACTAACCCAAGAAAGGCAGAGTAAATGCCAAGAACAGCTAAGGGAAAACAAAAAAAAAAAACTGAAAATTACTTGGAAGTCGACTGATTGGTCTCCAAATCGTCACCACCATTTACCAACTTCTTCTCGGTAACAGATCCAACCTCCACCATTGCTGGCTTATCTTCAACACTCTGTGACCCTGTCATCCTTGCTAGTATTACAAATGACATTCCTCCAAGTATGTTATTTAAGCATCTCAGAACCACCACTGATGACTTAAATACCAAGGAAGGAAGTCCCTTGGCCAGCAGAAACTCGATCCCGTTCAAGGTTTGGTACCTCAAATTGCTGCTAACACCCATGTGAGTAGCCCAGGTGAGGGCATTCAATAAGGTAGGAGGAGGTTTGTTGGGTGTTTCAAAAGTGGGATCCATTTTCTTCCTCATCTTGATCAATCCATTTGAGATTGCGGTTCCAACAAGGCCTGCAGCAAATCCAACAGCAGCAAACAGAGCCCCTTTGTACACAAATGTCCCAAAACGGTTCATTAAGGTATAAGCACCAGGTTCAAACATATGACTTTGTGGAAAATTTGCGAAGATAGCAGGGAGACTTGAAGAAGAAGAAGCTGAGGCCGTTGGTGCTAAGAGATACATAAGAGTGAAATTTAAAATGGAACCGACAATAAGAGTAGAGAAAACGAAGTCAAGCTCATTAAGACCAAAATTAGGACGTGAAGCCATATCTCCCAGAACACAAGCACTGACTCCCACCAACTCTTCCATTAAAACCTTGAATGGGAACTGGGGATCTGCTGCAACCCTGTCTCTCCATCCGCTTAGGAAGAGACCCAGAATGCCAAAACCCTGCCATGAATCATCGTTGGAGTTGGAGTCGGAATCGGCATCTCCTCTACCACCGCCGCCACCTCCACCGTTACGACCAACCCCATTATTTCCATTGTCTTCTCCAGCGAATGAAAGGTGAAGTTTGGAAATGGAGATCTTATAGGGATGAAAGCGGATTGGTTGGTTTTGAGGGAACGAAACAACATCATCTGGTGATCGTAAATTGAGACGGCGGGTATCACTGGCGTTAGGGAATTGCGTCGTCAGCATGGAGAAACGATACCGAGCCATCGCCGCCATCAGAACGATTGGAAAGATATGGTGGAATTAGATTCCTCAAACTCAACTCTACAAACAGTTAATCGAAACCTGCAAAGATTCTTGCATTTTAGAAAATGCTATTATTTATCAATACAACTAAAACATAAATAAAAACGAAAGAAAGATATCCACAAACCAAAACCTTCGGTGGTTGAAAAGAGCAAACAAGAAAATATGGATTACAGAATATTAGAATTTGATTATGCAAAAATAAAAAAACAGGGTGTATACGAGAAAGGTGTTTGGGAAGGAAGAGAGGGAAGGAAATGGCTCGATGACCGGCGAGCGAATGAGTGTGGGAGGGAAATAAGGTTATATATAATTTGTTAGTAAATTGAAGTAGCTCTCGTTAGACCCGACCTTATCTCAGTTGGTAGAGCGGAGGACTGTAGTAGGAGAAGTTCCTGTCCGAAATCCTTAGGTCGCTGCTTGGAATCCGGCAGGTCGGAAGGTTTTCTTTTTTTCCCCTTTTTGTTCTCGGTTCTCGTTCGTGTTTTTCACCCTCTACGACCTAATCAATTCGTTCATTCTTTTATTCTTGAGATACTAATAAATGTCAATTTAATTGCATCCCACAATTCAATACCACCTTGTTTCAATTTTTTTGTATACTGGTATCCATTTACTTCGATCATCATTATTTCCCAAAAAAAAAAAAAAAAACAAAACAGAACAAAATAGAACGCAACTGCCAACAGTACTACTGCTTGTCATATAGTAAAGAAAAGAAACAATAAATGTTAAAAGTTGGAATCCAATTGTGCGGACAGTTGGATGATCGGCATCTCATGTCCTGGCTTCCAAAAGACATATGACATTAAGTTTGTTTCACGTGTAAAGAATCCCCAGTCCTGTCCTATCCTGAAGAGATTGAGATTTAGAAGAAAAAGGAGAAGAAGAAGAAGAAGATCCATCTGCTTCAGATGACAAAAAAAAAGGGGATTATCATAGACACAACTTACATTTCCATGCTTTTCATATAAACTACAAAAGAACAAACATGACATTCTTGCACCACCCCTAATGCATTGCTTGAAACACAATTATATATATATATATATACATATATAATATTATATTATACTGCACACTCCTTATCAGTTACTAATACAAGAATGAATCCAATGAATGCATCCAGTTAACAGTAAACTGACCTCACCAAACCTAAACTCTGCCAGACACCCCACGGCAGCTACTAACATAATTCCCTTTTTTTGTTTTTTTGTTTTTTCTTTTTGTTCCAAACACAAAAAACAATATGACAATGAAATGCCCACCCAGCCCAGCAATTAACTGTTAGCCTAATCATAATTCAAGTTGGGCTCAGCTCAACTGATATGGTATCAAAAAGAAGGTATACTTGGCTCTCGAATTCTGGAACGGAGCAGAGCGGTGCAGAAACATCTCATCAGATAATTTAAGCCAAGGTTAAAACTCTCAGGCTCAGCGTCCTGTTTTGGGACGTTTCATTCCACTGGAATTAAATGGAGAAACACTCCCGCTTGGACCAGGACTCTCCTCTCTCAAGTTTGAATTTAGCATTGTCAGCTCCCGCAACTGCTGCCTCTTTATAAAATCTTGCGACTCATCCTACATACATACCAAAGTATGAAGTTTAGAAGCAAAAAGGAAAGAAGAATGTATAATGAGGATGCCCAATATTGTGGTTTGATAAATATCTGCCTAATAAACCTTTTACAAGAGAAGAACAAGATTCTTCAATACATACCACAGGTTTCAGTAATTCCTCTACGATCTCCTGTGCCTGTCTAAGCCTTATATCAACAATATTAGCAGGTAAATCAGCCTCAATTAAGATGTGGAGTGGATCATTCAGGTGCTCATACCCAGGTCTGCCTCTCAGCTTCTCTTCCTTCAGATGGGTAAAAAAAAAAGGGAAAATTATTATCCAAAGCTACTAAATTTTTATGTCAAAAGAAACAGATAAAGAAACAAAAGGTTGGGTTTGGGGGGCTTCAGATGCACATTGCATCTGATCTCTTCCTTCCAATTTCTGCTGAATCACAACTGAGATGTAACAGACATTAGGGGTATCAGAACTTTACAGCAGCAAGAGTATTTTTCTAGTTTTACCTTGTCTGGATCCTTTATTGATCCTTTGCCTCTGATGTATACACGGCAGCCAGTAGTAGCTTCTACCCGCTTTAATGAATTGCCTCTGGGGCCTAGAAGTCGTCCAACAAAATTGAACTAACAATAAAAAGAAAAGCAGAGTCTATATATCAATACCCATAGAAACTTATGTCTCATTCAATTGAAATATGATAATCAAATTAATGAACAAAGTTTAATCTAATGCACTGGCATTTTTCATATAAAGCTTACATTTGGATATTTATCAACAGGAATTTCAAGACGCAAAATCCTCTTCACAGTGTATGAACTAGGGCTTGCTGGTGCACCTTGCCAGTCCATTTTCATCCCAGGAGGTCCGCTTAGTCTCTGTCAAAATACAAAAAAGCAACAGTAGCACAAAAGTCAGAAGGCTCAATCCGTATAACAGGAAGTGAGCACATGAATTGAAAACAAGTTTTAGCTTGAAATAAAGCTTGTGCTCACTAACTCACTCGACTTTCAAAGAGAATATTTTCCCAATCCTTCATTAGAAAACATGTACTAAAATGTGATAACAATCAATTTAGAATGTTAACCAATTGAAAGAAGAAACGATAATAAAAAGAAGGAAAACAAAGTTTAATACATCTTAGCAACCAAAAATGAACCAATAGATAGCCATTATATTGAATAAAGCCTTCTGCACTTCAAGCACATTAAAAAAATACATCGTAGCAACCAGAGCATTTTGGACAGGAATATTTGGTTCCCATCTGTGTCACTTAAAAGGATACATTGTTAAGTAAACTATCGGAGACTAAATAATCTGTGTTTTAAAGTATCAACTAGATGTGAATGGGATTAATAAGAATTCAGATATTCACCATTTGGCAAGTATACTTTTATTTAGTGACAATTTGGCTATTCTCCTTATTCTTATTTATTTAATTTAACTTAACAACCAGAACCAAAAGCCCTAGTTTTAGAGCAGAAATTTGAATTAACATATATAACTTTGCACATACCAACACATATTGTAATGGCTCACTTCTAGAGGAAGTGAGCATATAATGTGTGCTCTGGCAATTTAAACGATAAATATTGCAATTAAGTAGAAAAGAAAGTAGCAGGAAACTATATAATAATCCCTTTGACATGGTCCGCAATTTGAAGCAGAAATGATAGTGCAAGAACTGATTTTAAGCTCATTTGTCAAGCCGAAACTACTTCAAGCTTTATTGTTTATTTGTGATCTTTATGGTGCCAAAGAACATAAAGACTTCAGTATGTTAACTTCTCCTTTCCAATGTTTTAGATACCCAAATTATAATGGTGTTTACCAGAAACAATCTTAAAGCACGTTCAAAGAATCAAAAGCATAAACATCTTGTCCCTTAGTTTATCCAAATTGTGAACTTCTAGGCGGGCATGACACAAATGTTGTGCATATAAAAGAAAAACACTCAATTAACCGAACAAGAAAACATGTGAATGATATGCGTGTGTTTGTATATATTTTCAAAATAAGGATGCTAATATGAAATTTGAGAAATTATACCTCTTGAGGAAGACTATTCCAGCAGCCTAATCCTGTCCCAGAAACATTTGACATAAGGTTTGAAGACGCCATGGGACTGGGGCTTCTATGCCTCATCCTGTCAAAGTCACCAAATCCTTGGCTGGACATCATTCCAGACACCCGAAATATCTCTGCATATGAAGACCATTATGTATGAGAAACAGATGAAGTTATAAAAACATATAAATGCATGAAAGTAATATAGCACACAAAATCAAATAAGAAAACATAAAGGACCATAATGCATAATGAAGGTTGTAAAGTATGTATAGAACATTGACCACAAGTAAAACAAAACAGGTCCTCGTTAATTAAACCTTTCAAGCCAAGACTTATCAAAAAGAAAAAAAAAACCTCAGAGCCTTAGATTATGGACTGAATATAAAAGAAAAAATACATTCGGAATGCAAATGTCAGTTATAGGAAGGTCAACTAGCAGGAAAAATATATAAACTTCTGTTCGCTGCTAAACAAGGAATGTGTATGACTTCAGATAAATCATTTCTTGTCCAAACCACGAATCAGAGGTAATAAACTCAACATTCTAGCACTCAGATTATGCGTCAGAAGATACTATGGAATTTAAATTTACCAAAGCAATTGGTCAGGTTTTTTTTTCTTTTGTTACACTTTCACCTACGTTAACAGAATCTCTACTTAGAATGCTACTCCTTTTCTACCCTAACTTTCATATAGTCAAATTTTCTTCTCGAAACTAGAAATGCGATAAATATTTGAAATACAAAACTTAAGAATCTCTTTGAAACCCAAATGCATCTTTGACAAACACATAGCATTTGAATCAAAAGGGAAAAAGAAAAACACACCATAACCCAGGTAGACCTGAGGCTTGGAATTCTTTTGTATTCAAGAGTGTGTGCCAGCTGAAGATGACGGTACTTTAAGCCCATTCAATTTAATCACTAATTCCAGTGTTAAGGCACTATTAGTGTTAAGGCACTATCCAAGACACAATAGCGTGCAGGTAGTTGTCATGTTTCAGCATTGGAACAGAGAGCTAACTAACAAACATTGGGTTAAGTACATGATCAAGCCAAGACCATCACAATCAAAGAGAAAAGGCAATAGAAAAGGAAACACACTTGAATATCTCATCACTACACTGAATCAGACTGATCTAACATGGGTAATCAAAAAGAAGAAGAAAAACCTAGATCCAAGAGTGAGAGAGTAAAGAAGCAACCTTGATTTAACAATCGGCTACATGTCGGAAGGACCTGAATGAAAGGTCCAAGCTTTTGATGCTCTGCCAACAGCTCTGTCAAGTACTGACTGAGTAAAGAAAAAAGAACCCAAAATCGGATCAAATATTGTTAAACCCCAAAAGAAAAAAATCAAAATTGAGAGAAGAAGCAAGAGTGAAGATGATTATTACTATTATTATTATTATTATTAT